>CAKNWT010257454.1:0-17243 GCA_932066315.1 Andricus coriarius
TGATACGGAGAGGATACGATGTGGATACTATAGCGATACGCTATAGCGTATCCGTTCCGTTCATTCGGTTCGCTAGGGAAAGAATCTTCAATGCGGCCAGATAGGTCATCCTACTTCATTAAAGTTAATTTCAAAAATATTCAATGTATATATAGATTAAACGAAAAAATATTTGACCAATAAAGTTTTATTTTCATCCTAAATAGTTCAGTTTCAAATTACTCAAATTTAAAAAAGTTAAATGAATTATAATAGGTAATTTTGTGAGTTAAAAAAAATTTCAATATTAGTGGTAGCATATTAATTTCATTACAATAATTTTGTTCGTTTAAAACAAACATTTGTATTTTCGATTATCGTATATTTGAAGACAAAAGCGGAAAAGGAAGAATTTTTCTCAGAATAGGGGAAACGCAGAGGAGTAAGGTAAAGACTGTACACCCCGTAATTTATACAATTGTGGTGAATTTATCCTGATCCTAGTCGAGATTATAGTGCTATTTCTAGTTGAATTTTTATATTGAACATATTTCTGGTGAATTAAAAAGAGCTTTCGTTAATTTAATAGAGTAATTCTAGTTAACTTCAAAATTCTTGCTAATTTAACAAAACTATAGAAAATTCTATAGGTATAACTGTAGTGCACTTGTCGTATTTCTAGTGAATTTAATAGAAATGTATAATTTAACGAAATTAACTACATGTGAAAGAATTCTTTAAATTTTATCATAATTGAAGTAAACTCAGGAAAATTCTATCGAAATCGATATGTTTCTAGTGTATTCAAGAGAATTTTGGTTAATTAAAAATAATAATTATACTTAGCTTAACAAAATTGTATTAAATGTAACAGAATTCTTGTGATTTTGACTGCAATACAGAAAATTCAATTTGATTGTGAATAATTTAACATAATTCTAGTAAGTTTAATAGAAATCTTATTACTTGAAAAAATAAAAAAATAAACTATATTACACCTGAAACAATTCTTATTTCAGCAGAATTGTAATACATTCACCAATATTTCACCAAATTTCACAGAATCTTAGTAATTTCAACAGTAATTCGGTGGATCAAACATATTTCTAATAAATTTAATACATTTTTGCAAATTCGACAGTATTTCGGCGGATTTACATATTTCTAATAAATGTAACACATTTTTAGCCAATTCAACAGATTGGTGAATTTAAACAGAATTGTAGTGGACTATGCAGAATTATAGTGGTCGACATGGTGGGAGTTTTATTCGCAATATTCTGAATCATTACAAGATGAGTAAATGCAAAACATATTTGAAAAATAGGGAAAAATAAAAATGTACACTAATGAATCACACAACTAAAATTACTTCACTTCAGGAAATTCTTACAAAATTCCTTGAGTCTCCCTGAATTTGTTCAAATTCCCTAATTTTAAATAACTTTAAAAACTTTAAAAATGTGAAAAAATATCTTTATTAAGGTTACATACCAGCAAAGAATCTTCTTCCGGGCTATCAGACAGTAGAGTTAAAGGTTGCACCACATCCCGAGCTTTTGTCTTTTGAGTTGCCAAATTCTTTAGTCTGTTTTCTAGGTTTTTGTTAATCCGTGTCACATCCGCAGACTAAAAAAAATGAACATAAAATAGAAGTAACCAGAAATACAGTATGGTTGAATAAATATATTTGGAACCAGTATAGTTGAATTTCCAACGCATAATATGAACTTTCGCGGAAAAGATTAAGTTTCTGCCAAAAATGACGAATTTTCAACAAAATACAGCTGCGCGGCGACAAAATTCAATTTTTCAATTTCCCTGACATTCAGATAAATTTCGCTGCAGAAAAATATTATAAAAGCGAATATGGTTTAAATAATGTGTCAAAACATCGCGCGGGAAAAATTATTAAATGTGTTTAATTTTTAATGAATCTAAATAAAAAAATGTTTAAAAAATATTTATATTGATATTAGGAAGTGCTTCCAAAATATTCTTAAAATATATCAATTTCTGTTTTCTCTAACAGCTATTCTATTTCCCTGACAAACTTTTTTTGCCTGACATTTCCTAGACTTCCTTGACATGTGGCCACCCTGTACGTGAAACAGCTCAAGCTTCGACAAAATAATTCCATTTTTAACCAAATAGTTGAATATTTTACTAAATATTTAATTTTCAAACAATAAAGATGAATTTTCACCAAAAAATAATTAAGTTGCAATCAAATAATCGAATTTTTAAACAAAAATGATTAAACTTCCACCAAATACTGTTCCATTTTCAATCAAATAGTTGAATTGTTCATTCGAAAGAAAAAAATTTCAATTTGAAAAGACGCATGTTTAACCCCCCGTTCCCCACGTGGGGTCTATCCAGACCCCAGATGCACTAATTTCCTTATGACATTCGCAATTTTGCATCCCGTTGCCTGTCGCGTTGATTATTATCTTTCCTCTCAATAGTTCTCAAGACGCCAGTAAGAACGCTTTAATCTCTGAGGTATGTAATCCCTTTTTTTTTAATGTTTTTGTTGAAAAACGTGATTAGAGTCCGCTCAGACCCCACGTTGCTATTATTAGTTTTATATAGTCTTATCAAGTTGATGCCTCAAGACTGAATTTGCAATAAAAATTTGCGAAGTTTTCTCATATTCAAACTGTAGTATTTGTTCCAGTTTATATTTTTGAAGTGTGATTTCGTTCGTCAGTAGTATAAGGAGGTTGTCTTTTGTATCTGATAAGGTTTACATTTTATTTTAAACTCTGTACTTGAATCCTGTTTGCTGTGCTTACCTACCATATTTTTGTTCGTGTTATTAAAAAGCAAAAATAATTTTTTGACGTCGGTCCAATGCGATTCCACACCGCTTGCATCGTGAGAGTGAATGGGATCCATGTAGACCCCACGTGGGGGACGGTGTCCCTCACTTGCACGTGGGGGACGGTGTCCCTCACTTGCACGTGGGGGACGGTGTCCCTCACTTGCACGTGGGGGGCGCAGGGTTAATGAAATAGTTCGATTTGAATAAAATAATTACATTTTCGAAAAATAATAAAAACTTTCAAGAAGACGTACACTTGCAACTAAATAGTTGAATTCTTAACCTACAGATATAAATGTTCAAACCATTAATGGAATTTCGAGCAACAAAGATCATTTTAAACCAAGACGATAAAAAAAAAGCTGCAACGAAATGATCGAATTTTCAAACAAAAGCAATTAAATGATAAATTTAAATTCAAAATTTTAAAATTTTAAATTTAAAGCAATTAAATGTTTTGATTTTTTTCCGGTATCTTAGAATATTAACTTCACTAAATTAATATTCTAAAAGCAATTAAACTTCGACCAGAAACTGTTGCACTTTCAATGAAATAGTTAAATTTTTTATCCGAAAGGACAGATTTTCTATTCAAAAAGACGAATGTTTAACAAAACAGTATAATTTTCAACCCTGAAATATTATTTAAATAAATAGTTTAATTTTCAATAAAATAATTTAATTTTGTACAAAATAATAAAATTTTCAATAAGACTTCTTGATGAATCTTTAAACAAATGGTCTGATTTTGAACAATAAATTTTATAATTATACCTTAGAAATATCATTGCGTCTTGTTTGAATTTCGTTATCATCACTTGTTGTTAGGTCACTGACCGAGACCAGCAACTTCTCTGTCGGCACCCGAGGCCAGCGACTCCTCGATAAAATAGTATCTAATTTTTAATGTGTTTCTGTAAAATAAAATCAGATAAAATTATGCAAGCAACATGTTGTCAAAAGCGAATCTAAAGTATCTGCTGTGAAATGCGTACCTGCATAAGTTACCACGTTGCAGCAGTCAGGATTTCCCTCCCACGGAATGGGATATTTATTTTCCGTTTTGTGTTTTTCAGCTCTGAACTTTGTAACCATCCCACTTGTAACAATCGCAAAACGCTTGGCGTAACGAAGCCAAATGTATAGAAACATTTTTACAACTTCCAGCAATGACAAATACGCTTCCCGTTATTTTCGCAGACACTTCACTTTACTAAACGTGTACGCGCCAAACTCTATGCGAAACGGCGCAAAAAAACGGAAGTAGGGGATAGGACCGGAAAGATCCGTTTGACGGCGCTGAAAGCTACTGACGCAAGAGTCCCTAGTTTGAATCGTAAAATTTTGACTTGCATTTACTTAAAATTTACTGAATGGACTTCACTGAATAGCCTGAATAGTGAAGAAAATTTAGCGACTAACGTAAATATGTAATTTGCAGCAAATGTGAAGCCGATGGGAATCAGAATTTTTCATTTAAAAATGTGGAATCTTGCGTCCCGTAGCTTTTAGCGCCGCCAAACGCATCTTTCCGGCACGAATTGATTCATGTAACCTCAGTGAAGAGTGTGTGGGTTAAAGATGCAAAATCGAATGATCTATGTTCTACCACAACAACAAAAATTGCATCTTATTGCAAATTTATATTTTTAAATTCAGGTCCAGAGACACGTCAACAATTGAGAAGAAATTTTTCTAGTATAAATAATAACCCGGTAAGAAGGCTTGAATAGAATAGGATTGAAAATTTCAATTCATGTTAATACCTGATTTTCCCTTCGTTCTCTTAAACCAGAAACAGTAATTAGGAAGAAGCAACTGCTATACGTTTCAAGACAATTTGAAAAATATAATTTTCTACCTATCTAATACCAAAAGCAGTAAAAGGACATGGTAAATTTCAAAAATTAATTAATGAATTAATTAATTAGAAGAAATTATTACATAATTATTAAATTAATTATTGAAGTTAATTAATGTTTTCAGAATACATAAATTCTTTTTGGTATCTCGGTATCACAAATCCTATTTCATTCAATTCAGTTATACCATTTGGAATTGAGGGTAATACGTTTCATATCAAATCAATTCAGATTTTTTGAATTAAAGCCACACCATCTCTCCGCAATGTAAACTTGAATTCACTGTAATAGACGCTTCCTAACTTGAATTCAAAAAGCGGTAATTCAGAAAATTCAATGTACACATTTCGCGAATGAATTAAACTGAATTGAACACACTTCATATCTAACCTTCTTTTTGGAATAGGAAGGAGAGTCATTAACACTATGTGAATAGACGGGAATTACATTTCTGAGCCACTTATTACTTTCTTGAACATTGCAGCCTAAAGGGAAAATCAGGTATTAAAAATAATAGGATTATCTCTACTTTCACGCTGAAATCTTAAATTTTTAATTCTATTCTATTCAAGCCTTCTTACCGGGAAGTTCATATTCATTAGAGTGAATTCACGCCTAAAAAAACTTGTCTTTTAAAGCAAAAAAGTGAAAAACAAGTTGATACTTTTGTATCACTTCTGCAAGTAATAAACATATTTAAAATATAATTATTAGTAACTATATTTAACTTAATAAAAAAATTTGTTAGTATGAAAAAGCAGAATTTACAATAATTCATATTAAGCTCAAATTATTAAAAATTTATTAACATTCCAATTATTACTATGAACTATTTTTAATATATTTTATTAATTTGCCAAGTAAAAAGTAAATTTTACTTCAATTCGCACTAACGAATTCAGACGCATTGTAGGGAGGCTTTTACGCTCAGGAATTAAGACGCATTGACCAATGTTAAAGTATTTGCGTGCTGACGTATTCAGACGCATTGGAGGAAGACTTTAACTCTTACGAATTAGGACGCCTTGATCAATGTTAAAGTGCTTGCGCGCTTTCGAATTTAGACGCATTGGAGGGAGAATTTAACCCTCACGAATTACGACGCATTGACCAATGTTGAAGCGTTTCGCGCGTTGACGGATATAGACAAATTAAAGTTCGATTTCAAATCGCTCGAATTGAAACGCAATGACAGGCACATACATAAATGCGTGCTGACGCATTGAAAAGAGTTCGCTGATGTCAAACTTGTGCACTGTATTTGTATTTGTATTTGGGATAATCAGGATGTCTTAGTCTTTTCAATTAAATTCGTATCAATACTTTCTTTTTTGCTGGGTTTCACAAATTATTAGTGTAAAATGACTAAAGAAAGCTTAAATTAGAGAACACGCTCTGTGTAATAATAGAACCTAGTAGCAACGTCTGGCTTGTATGACAGAGGCCAGAGTCTGACTCAGCATCTACTCCCTCTAGTCGACCAGACTGGCGGGAGAAATGATCAGACCAGACGACAAGCAGAATCTGGCGAATAAAGGAACCATATTCTGGTATTTAGTTTAAACACTAGTAATCAATGTAGAAATTAATTCATGAAATTGAAAATCTAGCAATCGGAAATCTGAACGATTCATAAGAATCCCCAAACATGCAATAAGCTTATACGACATGGGGTTATGTTTGTAATATGTCAGTGTGTCTCGCCTGAAATGTAGTGATGTCTCCGCAGTATATTCTCCTAGAAAGGGTTGAAATATAGTGTAAAACTATCACAGAAACCTATTTAGTACCATTTTACGTTATTTTAATTCTGTCTGCTATATGTCATGACCAATCTGGGCCAGTATCTGCTATACCAGGCTCTGGCGCCAGAGCAGCACGCCAAAGCGGAACCAGCCGGGCGCCAGGCTGTAAGCAGATTCTTCTTCTTCTGGCGCCCAGCTGGCGCCAGTCTGCAGTTATCTTGCTACTAGGGGAGTTTTAATTCAGAAAATTTTAGAGAAAAATGAAAGCGTTGACATGCGTTAAACGCGCAATATACATATAGCCGGCAAATAGGTGCAACGTGCAGGCTTGAGCGTGCTTTGTGTCTTTTCGAGTGCGGTGTTTATGGTTATAATCTCGCTGTTTACTTTAGTGAGTCATAGTTCTCGAGCAGTATATCGAACAGGAGAGATATTTCGAAAGCAGTGCCTTCTTTGAATTGCTGTTTTCTTCATTTATTTCTTGAATATTCGTTTGTATAGAGATGCTGATGTAAAGGTATTTAATTGCAATTGTAAAATTACATTATTGTAAGAGTTAATAATACCCATTACGTTATTATTAAAATTTGTCATTTGAAGATATCTTAGAGAATAATCTTTTTTTATAATGGCTTGAAACAGTACCTTTTATGCTCACGATCAAAAATAAAAGCTACCGGGGTTAACTTTTAAATAAAACAAGCTGTGCAGTGGAATTGAATTGTTGACTAGAGATTCCATAAGTTTTTGTGAGAATCTAATATGTGTGCTTCATCAGCTTAAAATCAATAGATTTTATCAGCAGTGCTTAAAATCAAACATTGGAATATAGTGTGCGCATACGAATGGCTCTTCATGGACACTTGGTTTCTCGTTTCTGGTTACATTGAATTGTTGTTCGTTCTTTGTGATTCAGAAGCATTAAAACAACATTCTTTTGACTTTAAATTAATTTAGAGAATACCTGGTTTTGATAATTAGATATTATTTAAAGTCTAAGGGCCGATTCCACCAACCGTGATTAAATTTTAATCCTTGATTAACTTTATTTAATCAGTACATTGCGTTCCACCATCTTTTAAACCATGATTAAAGTAGTCTAATCGCTGTTTAACTTAATCGGGCATTTTTGGCCGGTTAGCGACTTAACCAGCGATTAACCGGGCTCAACGTAACCTCAAATTTTACTTCAAGTGCAGTGCGACAGTATATATGGCTCAAAATGAAATATGTTCTCAAAATATTATTTTTCGTTTTCTTTACGCTGTAGAAAACACCGCTTTACTTAATTAATTTGATTAATGTTATTTTGGAGACGCTTCAGCAAAGGAAGTAAACAACGCGTAATTTGTGACGTCAGAGTACTATTTATTCGGTTTGGCGTCCCAGAGATGGCGCGCGAACACAAGTTTCGTGACTCAGCCAATCAAAATCCCCGTTGCAAAAGAAATATGCAGAAACTAGACTTTATTTCGAACAGGGTATACGGTTAGTTAACCATAGGTTAAAAATTCATGGTGGAACGTTTCGCAAGTTGATTACGATTAAATCGTTGATTAAAAAATAATCATGATTAGTTAACCATGGATTTAATCAGAGATGGTGGAATCGGCCCTAAGAGTTTGAAGTCCATAATTATTTTTAGTTATTAAGAATTATACAAAATTTTTGTTTCAAATCCCGGAATAGATGGCAGAAGTTTATCTGGAAACAGATACTGACGACAAACTTCGTGCTTTGGTGGATTATGGCAGCGATGAACTGAGTTTTAGTGCAAATCCAAATGAAGCAGATGGAGAACAAGTAAAATTATTCAAAGAGGTATCTATAGAGGACAAAGAGGCTGAAGTTGGTAATCAACAAGAGATTAAGAGAAATGATACATATAAGAGTAAGCGACAGTTTTTTGTGTGACATTTTAATCATTTTTACTTGAGTAGTCAGCTTGCTTATTTTTTAATTAAAAAAAAATTCTATGAAATTTTATAGTTTTTCTAGAGATACAGATAAGAGGTATGAAAAGTTTTTTTTAGAGATTAAGAAGTTTAAAGAGACAAATGATCGGGCCTGATATGTAAATGCTTAAGAGTAATCCAGGTATGAATTTGGAGTTTTTTTCTCCAGCAAATCAAGAGTTAAAGAGTAAACCGTTGCCAAAACCGAAGTTATTGAGAAATATACCTGTTGCAAGTGGATCTATGGGATATATTGAAAGCAGGAAGTTATACGAGATGCAAGAGGATTTTATTGCGAGGAGTGAAGCTGCTAATGAAAAGATGACAACAGCTTTTACTTCGCTTGAAAAAATCATGGAGGGAGCCATATCTATGATGTCTAACATGATTCAAATTGCCGAAAATAATTTAGAAGCTGAAAAGCTTGAATTAAGAAGAATTGAGGCAAAGAATTTAAATGAAAATAGCCTTGTTCAAAATAAAGAGATCGATTCTGAATCGAAAAAGAGACAATCAAATGATGGCACTGATTCTCGTAAATTTAGAGTTCTTAGCACTGAAGAGAATGAAAAATTGAATAAATGTATTAAGTTTATTAATAAAGTAGAGGATGGTTCTACAAATCATCAAATTTGCATAAAAGGAGATTATAAACTAACACAGAAATCAAAATTTTGAGGTTTGGTTAGATTATTTAATACATGATTTGCTGAGTCTTGATTTACTAGATGTAATTGATCAGAAATTCGAGGTCCAGAAAATCTTTCAGAAATAAAAGCACTGAAGCGAAAAACTACTGTAAGAGGTTTAATTATAGCAGACATCTTGATGAATCTTATCACAAGAGGTTTTTAAATGTGTTTGACCCTACATAAATTGTACATAGATTAAGAGAATGTAGAAAGAATGAGTCAAATGTAACTCACTCCTCCATTAGAGCAAAACTGTATCAAATTAAAATGAAAAAGGATGAAAAGGTTAATGATTTATGTGAACGTTTTGACTTCATTATTAGAGAATATGAGGCTTGCGAAGACACTGTACCGCTTACTGAACAAGAGATAAGATGATCTTTATATCAAGCAGCATCTTCGACTGCAGTAGAACTTCGAAATTCTGACTTGATGTTCAGACAATCTCGAAATTAAATTTCAGAGGGTATATGAGAACAGTCAGCAAACATCTGAGAATAATTGCTATAGATGCAACGGATCGCGTCACTGGTTTAAGGATTCTCGGCTTAAAAATACTGGCGAGTGGTTTTGCTATTATTGTCAAGCTATAAAGCACCACAAAGGTCCAGATTGTCATCAACCCAGCAGCGGTTCCGGTGATAAAACAAATAAAGATGAGAGGTATACAAATTTTAGTAAAAATAATAAGAGTAAGAGTATGAATGAATCAGGTGCGAAAAATAAGAGTAAGAGTGAATAAAAGGGCTTTAAAAATAAAGAGAAAGGAAAAGCGAATCAGGCAGCAGGAAATAAAGAGTCGAACAATAAAAATGATTCGGGTAAGATTTTATTTACAGGTGCTTTAGAGTCTAGAGAGGTTGTTAATTTTTATAGCTGATTCTGTAGCGTCAGATCACATAGTTAGCAAAAGTTTTATTTTAAGTGATTCTAATAAATCCGAGAATGTTGTTATGAAGAGTGCAAATAAAAATGAATTCGCAGATATTTTAATAGATGGCTAAGGTAATATTTTGTTGAAAGCAGATGCAACTGGAAATGTTCTCAAGTTGACTAATGTAATAGCAGCAGAAGATATCTCAGAAAATCTGTTGTCGCTGAGACAATTGGCAGATGGAGGTCTTAGAATTTATTTAAATTATAAATCTCTTAGAGTTTGCCTTAAAGTGGCAAAACTATTTTAAAAGGTAATTACGAAAAACCAAATTGTGCTGTAAGTTTTTGAGTTATTAAAAATAATGACAATTCAGATTTTAAGAGATATTCTTGCAATGCAAGAATAGTTTCGTATCATGAGCTTCCTGAAAAATCACATACAAGCATTCAAAATGAAGAGTTGCTAGTTTGAGAGGGAGAAACTAGAGAAGTAGAGAATGCTGGTTATGTGATTTGGAGGGAGAATGAAAAGCTTTTAGATAATAGAGTCATTATTACAGATTGCAATGATAGCTCTATTTCTGGAGATACAATATAAATATATGATTTAGAGTCTTTACAGAATATAGAGGAAATGTTCATCACAAATCCACATAAGAAGAAGCGAAGTCATTTCAAAAAGTATAGTTACAAAGAGTTATTAAAAATTTAGAGAATGTTGATAGCTCTATTTCTAGAGATACAATAAAAATATATGATTTAGAGTCTTTACAGAATATAGAGGAAATGTTTATCACAAATCCACTTAAGAAGAAGCGAAGTCATTTCAAAACGTATAGTTACAAAGAGTTATTAAGAGTTTAGAGAATGTTGAATTTGACGATTCAATTTTAGCGTGTGCAGTTTGCATGATGGCAAAAATGGAAAAATTGCCATTCAAAGAAACAAGAAAAAGAGCAGAAAGACCTTTACAAGTTATTCATATGTATATAATGAGACCGATCAAACTCATTTCATATCCAGAACTCAAACGATTCATTGTAGTTTTTGTAGATGACTACTCAAGATTTGCAAAGGCTTACCCTGCGAGGTCTAAGGATGCAGCTGGCGATGCATTTGAAAAGTACGTAGTATCTGCTCGTAACTTGTTAGGTAAAGATGAAAAGATCTGTTATATTAGATCGGATAAAGGCACTGAATTTATTGGTGGAAAATTTCTTGAGATATTAAGAAAATAAAAACTGAGTAGCTGAACGATTTAATAAAACAATTCAAGAAAAAGTAAGGGCCTGCATGTTTGATTCAGGTTTACCTAAAAGTATGTGGGAGTTGGGTGTTGATGCTGCTGTGCACGCAGAAACCCGGTCGCCTCACAAAACTATAGAGTTTAAAATACCTTTAGAGAAATTTTCTCCAAATGCAAGATGTTATTTCAATCATATTAAAAGATTTGGTTGTATAGGTTGCGTAAAAGTACCAAAACCAAATTCGAAGTTTGATCTAAGAGCAATAAAAGCTGTATTAGTGGGATATAAAAGTACTGGCTATTTATTGTGGCATCAAGCACACGAAAATACATTGTATCTCGACATGTTAGATTCAATGAAAAAGTAGTATCTAAAGATAGTTTATAAGAGTGATCAAGTTGATCAAACCTTACAAGAGTCAAGAGAAGAGAATGAATGGTAACTGGATGAAAGAGTTTGAAAACGATAAACCTGACCAAACAGAAGAGTTGAAAATAGTCGAGCCTAAAAATAAAAGAAGGCCTAAGAAGCAATTAAATAATAGCACTAAACAAAAGAGATGTGTGTAAAATAAAGCTGAAGGTCCTGCAACAAGAAGTAAAACTAAGAGAAAATCAGAGTGTAAAGATAAAACTAAAAATGTCGTAATGATTGGCCAATAAAAGATATAAGTTTTATAAATTATGATATGTAGAGTAAAGAGAAAGAGTGTTGTAAGAAAGCAATTGAAGATGAACTTGATTCTATGCAAGCAAATAATGTATTGAAATTAGTCGATAGAGCCAGAGTGATATTAGATGGTAAAAAGGCAAATGTTATTGACTCAAAATGGGTTTTTAAGAAGAAATAAGAGACTGTTGGATTAATACGATTCAAAGCACGACTGGTTATTAGAGGTTTCAAAGACAGAAATGTATACGATTTAGAAGAAACATATGCACCTGTTCCTAGCCTACCAGTCGTTCTATCATTACTTGCAATTATAAACAAGTATGATTTGTTTGCCTGTCAGCTAGAGGTAAAAACTGCATTTTCAAATGGAGTTTTGGAGGAAGAGATGTACATGGAAATTCTAGAACGTCTAGAATTGAACAAACACACAAACGAGACTAAAGTGTCTGAATTAGAGAGAGCCTTTATATGGTTTAAAAATAAGTCCGAAGAAGTGGAACAAGAGATTTTCAGAAGAAACTTTAAAATTCTTTTTACTTGGAGAAAAGCAGAGAAAATGGCAGGCATATTGCTATATGTAGATGATATGCTAATTTCTATCAAGGGTAGAGATAAATTAAATGAAATTAAGAATCATTTAAGCAAAGCATTTGAGGTGAAATATCTTAGAGAACCTAAATGTTTTCTAGGTATATCCATAGAATGGAATAAAAATTAAAAGAGTGTGGTAATGCCTCAAGCAAACTACATAGAAAATATTTTAGAGAGATTCAACATGCAAGATTGCAAATGTCAGAGTACTCCCATGGTTACTCGACAGGTAACTAATAGAGATAAAGAGAGAAAAATAGATGGAAGTGTAGCAAAGAATCTTGAAGATCAAGAAATTAAGCAAGTACCTTATAGAGAAGCCATTGGAAGTCTAATGTATTTGTCAAATGCTACTCGTCCTGATATTACGTTTGCTATAAATTATTTGGCCAGAAAACAACTAGAGCCAAGTGAAGAAGATTGGATGGATGTTGAGAGAATTTTCAGATATTTAAGAGGTACTACTGATAAGGGATTAAATTATATAGCTGAAACTCCAGAAATAAAAGCATTAACTGATGCAAGCTTTAGAGATGGTCAAGCTACAACATCTACAGGAGGTCACATTATTAAGTCATAAACAGTCTTATGTGACTCTTTCAACATGTCAAGCTGAATATTTGTCAACGAATGATGCATGTCAAGAGTTGATTTCTTTAGATAAGTCAATCAGATATATCATTGGAAAAACCCTTTTTCCAGTGACGATTTGGTGTGACAATAAATCAGCTAGAGAATCGGACTATTTCCGGATTCGATGTTTTTGACCGGACGGATTTCGGATTTAAGCGGACGATTTTCCGGTTTTACTTCAGCAAAAATAATGTCAGGTACTGAGTTACGGACTGATTTCGGATCAACTCGGACTCTTTCGGGAGTGGAATTTTACGTACAGATAAATTTTGGATTAGACGTGACTATTTTCCATTTTTAGTTTTACGAAAATTATTTCAGGTTTTGAATTCCGGACTAATTTCGAATCCAATCGGACTCTTTTCGGAGTTGAATTTTATGGTCCGTACAGATTCTGGGCATAACTAGACAAATTGCTGACAGTTTTCGTACATTTTTCGGATTAGATCGGACATCTTTCGGAAAAAAATCGTGAATCGGATTGATTTTTGATAAATTCTGACCAATTCCGGAATGCGAAATTTTTAGCAGGGTCACTGCCTGGAAATGAGTCGTTACCGGGAGAAGATGATGCTAATATATAACTTGTAGAAGAAGAATCATATGATCGCGAATCGTTAAAGATGAGTCCTGAAAGGAATTCAGAGGAAGCAGGCAGCGATGAGTGTACAACAACAACTTCTACAACAACTTCTTCTGAGCAGCATGAAAATGATAAAAGTATGCCGTTTCCGTATTTGGGTACCCTTATAGAAATAATCAATTGAACACGATTCAGAACGATTCACAGTTGTCAAAATGTCAATCGTTTTCAATCGTTCCTAATCGGTGTACCATTTGTTAATCGATTTCAATTATTTTCTATTTTGTATAGAGTTTATGTTTCCATTCCTAATGTTCCTAATTGTTTTCAATCGGACGGCAATTCTGTCGATTATAAAGTGATATAGATTGATGGTTTTCAAAATTCAGAACAATGTACTACTATAACCAGTGGCTAAAAGGAAGTCGACGGGAAGAGAAGAAAACAATTTCCGAATCCGATTTCAGACAGAAAAAAATCTTGAATTTCGACATACACAAAAAACACACTTTTTTATAGTTTAAAGATTCCTATAGTACTTTAAAATGTATTTTTGTCTGCAATTTTTTATCAAGTATTAATTTCAGCAATTACAAATTCAATGGAATTGGTAAGAAAATTGATAAGCAAAACTTACAAAAATGCAGAATCGCACCGAACTCGAGCTGACTTAACTAGCTGACATCTTTCTCAGGTAAATGATAGGTAATAATACATTTTAAATTACTATAGAAATATTTAAACCATTAAAAAATGGCATTTTTTTGCGTATTTGGATATTCAAAATTTTTTTCTGTCACTACCCGGTTCCGAAATTTTTAATTTATTGCTTGTGGAAAATATTATTTAAATATGGTAGAAGAAATCAAATCTTGTGCACATTATTCCAGGGAAATAAATGTTTAGGGGCCATCTCAGACCATTTATTGTAATGAAATTACAATTTTTCTTATTTTAGGCCTGATAATATGTAAAAACAAATTTGTTTTTGTTTCATCAATTTTAGGGGTCATTCCTCTATAAATAGCAAATATTTTCTAGGGGTCAAAGAATTTTTTAGCTTAAAATTTGTATTTATTAAAAATCGAAAATTAAGAAAATTCATGTTCAGACCTAATATGGCCTAGCACTCTCAGCTCGCGGAATGTGCTGCCATCAAATTGCCACTTCATAGCTTCAAAGTCCTACTACCGATTGGCCCGATTGAGAACGATTGCAACTTTGCAACACTCAATCGTTCAGAATCGTGCACACACGATTAATAAACACGATTAGAAACAATTCAAATTTCTTTCTATCGTTCTGCATTGTTTTCAATTAATTATTTCTAGAAGCGTAAAGAGTCAGAAACTAAAAAAGAAAACCCGTTGAAGAAGAAGCTGCGTAAATGGGCACTTCTTTTTCATATAAGTTTGCTTGCACTGACTGCCCTATAATTCATTTTAAGGACAATATTTCATACGGATTTGCCGCTAGATGCTCGAACGAGGCGCATGAATATTCCCCAAATTCCATATTACCTAAGTTTCATTTGACCGAAAAATCAAGTTGCCGAACAATCATTTATTATAATTTTTATTTTGTCGAATTGTCAACTCACATAACCTCTATTTGTCCTAACTTCCAATTATCATAATTTCTATTATACCGAATTCTCATTTGGCATAATGTTCGTATTTTCGAATTTTTATTCACCACAATTTAAATTTATCCTTATTTGACTTTAATCTAATTTCTATTTTTCCAAATTTGTATTCGGCATAAATATCATTTTTTTTGAATTTCCACATAGCCTAATATTCATTTGGACGAATTTCTATGTCATATTTTACATTTATCCAAATTATCATTTGTCATAAATTTCATTTTCCCTAATTTTCATTTATCCTAATGTCTAGGTATCCGAACTGGCATGCGCCATCATTTCCATGTCACAGAAATTTCATTTGTCCTACCAGACTTCCGTTCAGTTTCGAAGTAGTTGTTTCCCATCTAGATGTATTTAGTTTGGCCAGTAAGTCAGGTGAAGGTGGCGTTGTGAAACGCTTCCTACGGTACCAAATACATTAGGCGTGAACTGAAAAATGAGGTCTTCGTTTAGAGATGCATAATCAAAATGCAGCTAATGTGGTAGGTCGGTAACATGCCCCTAAAAAATAATTCGTAAAAATTTGCGAAAAATTGATGCAGAACTACCTAGATGAAGAATACGAGAAGGTAAGTGCAAACTGAATTACAAAAGTAATTCAAAAAATGCATAGTTTAATTTTTATTTGATCTTATCATGTACGCAATATTACCTGATATTATTTATTAGCAACTAAAAGAGGAAATGGGTTGCAGGTGTTCTGTAATTAAGTAATATTATTATTTAATCACATTTCTGAATAATTTATTGGAAACCAGTTAAAAAAGGTATTATTTTTAAAAATGCTCATTTTTTAACTTAAGATCATTTTAGTGCTGAAGGAGCAACTTGCAATTCTTGTTTAATCGCAATGTTATAGGGCGAATTTTATTCCTTGAGAGATTCTCTAGAAATCTGATTGGTACATTTTTATTAAACAAATTTGATCTAAGAAAAGTATTTTTTATGAAATGAACAAGTTTATAAGCCCTAAATAAAACTGAAAAGAAAAACGTACCGAAGAGACTTATAGAGAATCTTGCAAGGAATACAATAAGTACTACAACATTAGAATTAAATAAGTATTGCAACTTTAATCTACAGAGGAAAAAACACAAAACTGTAAATAATTAATATCAAACAAATTCTCTTTCAAAATTAGTTTAAATTAACAAATTAACAATTATCCTTCATTTTATACATTATTTTTTACAATGCTCATTTTATGCCAACGTGAAATGTAATTGTAAATTACAATTTTACCTTTTTTAATTGGTTTCCAATAACTTATTCACAACTTTAATTAAAGAATAATGTTACTTATATACAGAACACCTACAACCCATTTCCTCCCTTATTTCTGATACATAATATCGGGTAATATTGCGTACATGATAAGATCAAATAAACATTAAACTATATGCATTGTTAAAAAAGGTTTTTGTAATTCAGTTTGGGCTTAAGTTCTCGTATTCTTCATATAGGCAGTTCTGCATCAATGTTTCGCGAATGTCTGCGAATTACTATTTAGTATATGTTACCGACCGAACACATTAGCTGCATTTTGATTATGCATTTCTAAACAAAGACCTCATTTGAATTTCGTGCCTAATGTATTTGACATGGTAGGAATTTTTTGACAGAGCCATCATCACCTGACTTACCGGCGAGACTAAATATATCTAGATGGCAGACAACTACTTCGAAACTGAACGGAAGTCTGGTAGGAAAAATGAAATTTCTGTGATATGGAAATTATGGCGAATGCCAGTTCGGATACCTAGATAGTCCGATAAATTAAAATGAGGAAAAATGAAATTGACGACAAATGATAATTCTGATAAATGCAAAATCTGACAAAAAGAAATTCGCCCAAATGAATATTAGGTTATGTGAAAATTCGGAAAAATGACATATTAATTTATATATATATATATATATATATCTTTGGTGA
>CAKNWT010257460.1:0-12274 GCA_932066315.1 Andricus coriarius
GACGTCCTGCTGCTATGCGGTTGAATCGGGTATGGCTCGATGATGCGTTTCTTTCAGAGGCTTATCGCTTGGTTCAGCGGGCTCTCTCCGGGATGAGAAGATCGTCAGATCTTTTACCAAGGTTCCGTAGATGCCTTGGGAGTCTCAGCTTCTGATGGTCGTTGCCTGGGCTGCGAACAGAATCCGTAGAGTCCTGGTTCGAATCGAAGATCCTCGTTGTTTGAAATTACTGGGGATGTTCCGTAGATACTTCTTCCCCAGGATATCGTGAACGGGATCCTGGCAGGATCGCCAATTTTGTAATGGTCTGGAGAATAATGGACCTTTTCTTTGTATAAATGCCTGAACTGTGAGACAGGACTTCTTTATTGTATCTTGATCTTTACTGCTAAGCGGTAGGAAGCAGACTGACTTCCTACACAAGGAATGCGTTACGCAACCCCGTCAAGCTATGGCCCATGCCTAGACGAAGAAGTGGGGAGCTTAGGCGATGCTGTTACATATGCTCGTAAAGAAATAAAATTTAAATCCGCAGTAATAGGTGCCTCAGTTCGCAGTAATACATACACGGTCTTTTTTCAACAGCAGTAATAGGTACAATATGTCCTTTTTTGAATTTTTTTACATTTCTAATACGTTATGTTAGGTTCTCGTACTTGCCAATTTTTTTAACGCACAAAATACATTATTCTTTAGGCTGAAACAGAAGATATTATTTCGATATAAAATAGGTGAAAAATTAAATTGAAGTGATGTTAAAACATGACACCGCAGTAATAACACCCTAATAGTTACGGATTTAATTTTTATAAATACTTTAGAACTTTTCCTAGTAGAATTAAAAATAATTCAAAAATAATTCTTAAACAAGGAATAATTTTCTGAATGGGTATCTTGAAAATTTCTCACGGTATGCCTCGACTGACTTTAACCCAAAAGGGCTTGAATATGCCGGTTTTTTTCTGAATATACTTCTGGGATGCCCCGCGATCATTTTGAGCCCAAAAAGAAAAAAATCCCTTTAAGCCCTTTTTGAGAAAACTCTTTTTTTGATTTTTTTAAACAGGTTAATCAATATATTTTAATGAAAATAAGTTAAACGTGGAATTTCATTGGCTCAAACCATTCATTTTGGCATCCAAAAAAGGGCTACAGGTGCTGAACATCTTACGAGAACTGAAACCCTTCAATATTTTTGAAAAATGGTGAAAAAAGTGGAAAAAAATCAGTTTTTTGACAATTTCCTTATTCCAGTTCATCCTATGTCCCAATTATCTTAACAAGAATTACACTAAAAAAAAAGTTCTAGTTAAAGTTACTAGACGCCTCTGGTTACAAAATTTCTAGTTAGTTTAATCCGAAATTATGGTTAATATGACTAGAAAATTCTAGTTAATTAACTCTGGTTGATTTTTTCTGGTTAAAACTATTCTGGTTAATATTTCTGGTAACAGAAGTGTCGCGATCTTGCATCGGTTTCAGAAATCTGTCTTTTGTCTTATGTCGTGTTGCTGGATGGGTCAAGTGACGCTTTGTCATAAATGTCCAATAATTCTCAAACAATTGCGATTTTTTAATTGTATTTTCTGTTATATAAGTACAAATAATTATAGTGAACCGTGAATTCAGTTGTGTTTAAAAAAAACTGCGCGTTATCTGTCTAAACACCAGTGGCACAGAGATACTTCTAAACCAAGCACATATTTTTTGGGTGTCTTTGAAAAATATTCTCGAAAATATTAACATTTTAGACAATAAATAAACAAAGTGAATGTTCGAAAATTTTGGTACTGACCAAGTGATCTAAGTGCATATAATGTAAAATCCCAAACAAAATAGTCTTAACGAATAGTTTTAGAAACAGACTGCATCAAAAATATGCTGATTTTTCTTCAAGTCTTGAATCTATCGCTATTTATTAATATATCCACATATAGATTATAGAGAGATGGAATTTTAGCGAAGCGGAACATAGTTGCTGTACTCTGTTATCAGAAACTTTCGTTAGATTATTTTCTTTGGGATGCAGTCCATGTAATTTCAGAGGGGGTTAGGAAGAGTCCATGAAGGTAGAAAAGTATCGAAATTCGATGGCTACCGGAATATCTGGTTGGGCTTACCAGAACATCTGGTTAAGTTTACCAGAACGTTGTATCCTAAAGCTACTAGAAAACTGTCTAGTAAAGATTTCTGGTTACCCATACCAGAAATTGTGGTTAAATTTACCCGAATTTCTGGTAACATTAACCAGAAAATTGCCAACTAGAATATTCTGATACTTTTAACCAGAATTTATAGTAAGGGCATATTTAACACTCTATTCTAGTTGAATTAACCAGAATTCTGGTTAATTCAACTAGAATTTTTTTTGAGTGTAAAGTTCTTAACATTTTCTGCAAAATGAAAAAAAAATCGAATTTTCTATCTCTAAAAGTTTGGGAGTTATGGTCCTAAGAAGTCGATTTTAAGCGAATAATTTAAATAAAAAAAATGTATATATAGTTTTGGGGAGATAACTGATTTCCTATGGATATTTGGTAAAAATTGCCGAATGATAAATCCAAGAAGACTTAATTTTGAGTAGATATAAAAAAAACATTGTTTTATCTCTAATATGTCGAACCAATATGGCCTTCTGAATGTGATCCTTTTGTAATGAAATTATGTTAATCATCATTTTTTAAACAAATAATGCTAGAGAATTATTTTTTTTAGATTTTCTCAAAATTAGGTCCTCCTTGACCTATCTAGTGGCAACTTTCTTCTTAATTGCTCGGGAAATGATTTCTTTTTGAAAATGATCAATTTTATTTAAAAAATTGATGTTGAAGAAAATTTCATAAAAAAAGGCCATATTCAGAAGGCCATAATTTTGGTTCTATTACAGCTAGAGTATTGTTTTTCTTTGGATCTACTCAAAATTAAGTATTTTTTAAATAACTTACTGACAACTTTCACCTAAAACGCTGAGGCAATGAGTTCTTTTGAAAAACGAGAAATTTTATTGATAAAATCGACGTTAAACAACATTTAAAACAAAGGGTCATATTCAACAGGCAATAATTTTGGTTCTATTAGAGCTAAAACAATCTTCTTTTTAGATCTACTCAAAATTAAGTCTTCTTCAATTAATTATTCAAAAATTTTTACCAAATATCCATAGAAAATAAGTTATTTTCTCAAAGCTATATATATATATTTTTTCATTCAAATTATTCGCTTAAAATCGACTTCTTAGGACCATAACTCCCAAATTCTCAGAGATAGAACATTCGATTTTTTTTTCATTTTGCAGAATATTTTAACACTTTAATTCTTGTTCAGGTGTTTGGAACATAGGATGAACTGGAATAAGGAAATTTTCAAAAAACGGATTATTTTCCACTCATAAGATGTTCCGCACCTGTCGTCCTTTTTTGGATGCAAACTAAATGGTTTGAGCTAATGCAATTCCACTTTTAACTTATTTTCATCAAAATATGTGGATTAACCTATTTAAAAAAATCAAAAAAAGAGTTTTCTCAAAAAGGGCCCAAGCGATTTTTTCTTTTTGGGCTCAAAATTATCGTGGGGCATCCCAGAAGTGTATTCAGAAAAAAACCGGCATATGCAAGCCCTTTTGGGTTAAAGTCAGTCGAGGCACCGCGTGTTCTGAAATTGAAGTCCATCCAAAACATATTGCAAGACTCGATATATTACAGGTCACCACTGGGATGAGAAACACTTCGGGATTCGGTAATTTCAAGGCCGCCGCGCCATGACCAACACGAAAAAACTATTCCGATTTATAGAGGGGCTTCTATATTTAGCCTGCTTTGTATATGAGAAGTAAAGAAGAAAAAACAGAGATAACTTACATTGAATGTATATTTTTATCTTAATTGTAATCGCATACAAAAAAATTAAATAATGAAGCGTTTCGTCGTCCCAAAATTCGGGATAAGCAGTCAAATATTTTTCATAAGCTTGGCTAGACGACCCCCTTTTCCAACCATTTCTTTTGGATTTGGACACATGCTACCAGCTGACGCGTCTAACGAGCTTAGGATTCCCAGTGTATTCTTATACACAGGTTTAGGCATTATGTTATATTGTATCTGAAACATAAAAAATCCGTTTATAGAATAATCTAGCAGGAATCAAAAACGGATCTCCGGGATGACAACAAGATGATTTCCTACTCTGGAAAACTGAATTATGATCATTTCTTCGTCCATATGAAGTAAATGCTAGGAAAATCATTATTCGTAATTATCTAATGTTTTCATTAATTATTATCCATGGTTATGATTTTCATTTTCTAATGAATATCATATTTTACGTTCTGAAATAAAATAATCCGAGTGTGACAATAAAAAGTAATAAATTTCTGCCCATTTAGTCCATGTGCAAGGCAGTGAGATTGTAAATCTTCCAAATTTAATTATTTGAGGGGGGTTGCTGGAACAGAAAAATGCGAAAAACCTGGAAATGATAGTGAATATTAAGGATGTGCAAAAAGCTCGAAACTTTGAGTCGAGTCGAGCCGACTTTTTTCGAGTCGAGTCGAGTCGAGCTCGAGCAAGCTCGAATTTTTCGAGCTACTCGAAAGATTCGAGAACTCGAACGGCTTCGAGTTCTCGAAAGTTTCGAGTACTCGAACAGTTTCGAGCTACTCGAAAGTTTCGGGTTCTCAAAAATTTCGAGTTCTCGAATAGAGAGTACTCGAAAGTTTCGAGCTGTTTGACACTTTAGGGTCCTCGAAGCTTTTGAAATTAACAAGAATTTCATCAAGCCCAGTACTAGGGGGGTTTTCGAATTGCTAACAGTGATTTTAGAATCAACAGTAAGAATTTGAGATTTTGTATGCAAAACGGCGACTAAATTTTTGAGGATTTCAATAAATTGTCAGATGAAAAATTTATTGAACCGACGGATTTTCATGAGACTCAGTATACTAGAGTTTTTTTCGGGCTTCTGTTCATAAATTTAGTTGAAATTTTGAAAAAATTTATTATATTCAGGGATGTCGTCAGTTTGTTGAATTTTTACAGGATTTGGTCATCGTTTTGGATAAAAAAATCTTGAATTTATAATTATTATTTCAAAATCGTTTTTAGCAATGCGAAAAACCTCGTAGTATCGGGTTTAAAAAAATTCTTGTTAATTTCAAAAGTTTCGAGAACCTGAAACTTTCGAGCAGCTCGAAACTTTCGAGTAGCTCGAAAGCATTCAAGTACTTGAAAGTTTTGAGTTCTTGAAGATGTTCGAGTTCTCGAACTCATTCGAGTTCTCGAAGACATTCGAGTGCTCAGAAAGTTTCGAGCTTTCTGGAAAGCTCGATCTCGACTCGGCTCGACTCGACTCGAACGATATAATGCAATTTATAATAAGTTCGATTTCAACTTGTTTTTAAATGATAAATTATATAGTTAGTTTTTTTAAATTAATAAATCATTCAGTTTAAAATGTGTAATTCCAAAATCTTTTACTTTGAAATTTTCCATTCTAGGTCTACATTTTTAAGCGTAAATTTTCAATTTAAATAATTTAAAAATGCAGTATTGAAGACTTAAGCAAATAAAAGCGTTCGGTTTTAATGTTAAAAATTATTAGATCTATAATTAAACGCTTTTATTCAATTTTAAATCCTATTCAAATATTGTTTCAGTCTAAAATATTCCATTTCAACCCATTTAATTAAAAACAAAGAACAATTTTTAAAACTATATCAATATTTGACTGTTCATTTGAAATGTGTGTTTAAAACAAATTGATATAAAAATATTAGTTGCATATTCATCTGTAGTCCAATTAGGAATAATATTATCAAGATTAATAACAATAAATTAAAAAATCAAAAAGCTTCTAATCTCTTTTTTAATCTTTTATTTCCCATAATTAAACACACACGTAAGGCGTTAATATTAAAAACTAAACAATTTGACACTGAATTTTTAATGAAAAACGATTCAAATGAAAATAATTTAACCTTTTATTTAAAAAGTGTTCAGTATATAATTTTATAAATTTACAAGTAGATGTACAGGGGGATTCCTAGCTCAAGATTCCGACCTTACCGACATCGAGAAGATACTAGCTGTAATGGTTCCTGTCCGTGCTAACTTTTTCTAGAAAAGTGGTCATGTCCGTGCTCATCTTCTAGAACATACTCGAGGGTCCTGATGACGTCATTATGCATTCCTACCGAATACAAACAGCTTCAAGGTTATTCCTTAACTCAATCATTTCGCATAAATACTTTCAAGGTTATCTTTTGCTTTGTCCTGACAATTTCTACTGCGTCATATAGTTAATTCAAGGATGATGTATTGCTTCCCTGCAGATACAGTATTTATTTAGTGCGCAAAAAGATGCAGGTGTACTGTTGCAATTTGATACGGAGGGCTATGTATGACATCCTGTTTTGGCTAGCTAAATTTTATTTATTGCTTCCTTATAGATAACACATTTAACTCAAAATTCCTCTCCTTTTTATTTTAATGCGCAAATAATTCGTAGAAAACATTCTTCTAGAACATTTTTGATGACGGCATCAAATTAAACTGCTCATTTTTTTTGGTAAATAAGTTCAAGGTTATTTTCATGATGCATTACATTTAACGTTGTAAAAAATTATATCCCAAATGTGTCAATTATAATGTAGAATCTTCTAGAACTCAAGGATAAAGAGGAAGATCAACAAAATTTAAATTTAAAAATATTTCTAGCCAATCGAATAACATAGGTAAGAGACTATCTAGAAGAATTTACTGCTTAAACGAACTTACCTGTAAGTGAAGTTCTATCAGAATGATATGGAGCGCCTCTTCCGAATAGATCATAATGTAGTGCCCCCACTATGCACTGATGTCGCCATAGTTTTCAAAGTAACAAACGAAAATTTTTCAGCCAACCGTCGCACCACCCTCGATCATACTCTCATTCTGTAAAGTACAACCGTAATACTTTGGGGATAAAATTTTATGATTAATAAATATCATGAAATAATAAGGGAAATTGAAAATGGGTGGGAATAATCTATTCGGAAGAAGCGCTACATACAATTCTGATAGAACTTCACTTACAGGTAAGTTCGCTTAATCAGTAAATTGTATTTCGCGCCTCTTTCTCAAGATCATAATGTAGTTGTTTAAAGTCATTACGGCAATTACATATCAAACAAACTATATTTGGAAAATAAAGTTTGGAAGTTAAGTATTACTCAAAATAGCATTTACAAATGCTGTCTGTGTTGAAACAACAGGCCTGTCATAACAAGGAGCGAACATAGCAGAAGCTTCTGTCCAACCAGCAGTTCTTTTAATCATATCGATAGGGATACCTTTTTGCTGAGATGCTGAGGTCGCAGCATGACCCGTACTATAAGCGTAAAAAATGTTTGTATCAACGCCGCTGTCTTTCAGAACTTTCTTTATCCATCGGCTCAAAGACTGGCTAGAGACAGCTGAGTGCGGTTTCCTGAGAGCAATAAACAGCTTAGTCTCACTACCACTTAATTCTTTAGTTTTTTCTGAATAAACCTCTAAGGCCGAAGCTACACAAACAATCTCGTTTTGCTTATAATAAGGAATAAACAATGTCGGCTGAGTCTTATTGACCCGCGAAGTCTTAATTTTGTCAGGTATCTTAATGTGAATACAATCATTATGTCTGTCAATATTTCGGATATCAATCAAGCAAGAGTCTGCATACGGTGAGCCGTAATTAAAGCACAGAGAGTGATTAACTTATGTGTAAGCTTCTCTAAAGTAAGATAAACCGTGGAACCCCAACTGCTTATGTGGTCTAGAACAAGCTGAGGATCCCATGTTGTGTCATATCTAGGCCTAGTCGGTCGGAGATTCGCTAAACCCTTAAAGAGTCTTTTAACTCGGGCATCTTCGCCTAATTCTGGTGCATGCAAAAGAGCGATAGCAGAGCGACAACTATTAAGTGTACCCACAGATGCGCTTCCGTCTAATTCATCAGAAATAAATTCTATAACCCGGGGAACGTTCGACTCATACATGTCAATGTTATTTCGTTGACAAAATGACCACCACTTTTTCAAACACGATTCATACTACCGGAATCCAGGGTAATCTTTTCCCTATCCTTAATAGGAGGTCACAATTTTTTAGGTTTCTAGCTAAGTATTTTAGTCCGAAAAAAGCTGACAACAACTCAAGGTAATTTATATAACACAATTTTTCTTGTTCACTTCAAAAACCATACGTTCGGTGGCCATCAGAGAAAACACCCCAACCGGATCTTGATGCGTCGGTAAAGGTCTCTAAAACAGGCTGAAATTGTGAAATACGTTTTATTGCACAGTCAATATGATCCAGCCACCATTGAAAATCCGGATTCAACTTATCTGAAAGAGACATATACGTGCCAAAATTACCGTTACTGGACTTCAAAGCCAAAAACTGTTCTCTTTCAAACTCCTTCATATGAACCCAACCGTATGTTAACGCTGCACAACATGCACCTTAGGTACCTATGAAAGCTGTGAAATCTCTAATACTGCACCTGTTTAATGTATAAAACTTCTTAATTTGCAGTTTTACTCTTTCTTTCTTGTATTGTGGTAGTTCAACAGTCATGTTTTGAGAATTATAGACAAAACCCAAATATTTAACTATAACTGAAGGAACCAACTTACTTTTCTTGTCATTAATAACATAACCAAGGCTCTCAAGTAACTAACAAGTCATCTGGTCGTTTGTCTGACATTCAAGAACGGAATCTCCAAAAAGCAAGATGTCGTCTAAGTAAATGACCGAAACATATCTCTTTCACGAAGGCTAGTTATCACAGGTTTCATCAACTTAGTAAACAGGAAAGGAGTTGTACAAAGTCCAAAGTGTAAGCAAGTATGCTAATACAGCATACCCTCAAACCGAAATCTCAAGAATTTTCTGTACGAGTAAGAAACTGGAACTAAGTGATATGCATCTTTTGAGTCAATTGACGCCAGGAAGGAACCGCGATTTAACAGATGTCTTATCGTCCTACCATCTTCTAGTTTGAAATGTTCCGTTTGAATAAAACTATTTAAACTACGCAAGTTCAAAATCAACTGATCCGAACCATCGGACTTGGGAACAACGAAAATTCGAGACAAAAATTGCTGAGGATGAAGATCGCATTTTTCTATCGCTCCTTTACCCAACAGAGCCTTAATTAAACCACGAATCTTTAACCTTTGAAGCGCAGTTCAAGAAGGTTCAGTCGGAGGGAATTGCTGTACCACCCTGACCGAGAAAGGAATCATGTCACCCGAGACCCAACTCAGGATAGTCACATCTGATGTAAACTTTGCCCAAATGTTCGCAAACAAGGCTAAGCGACCCGCAAGAGCACTTACCTCTAGTTGTTTTTCCTTGTAGTCGCTTGTTCTAGCTTCTGATTCGCCGGCTTGCCTCGAAAAGCCGTCCTCTGGGACCCGTACCGGCCGTAATTGAACTTCTACCCGTTGCCCCTGGACTACAAATTCTGTTTTAATCGGTTTCGCGATGTCGGGCTCTTGAAGTTTTTTGGACCTTCTTTCTTTCCTTGCACGTTTTTCACAGCTGGCTTTAAATCCTTCGAAGACTGTTGAACAGCTCGTGCAGCTTTCAATTGCTCTGATAGGTCCTTTCCAAAAAGCCAACTGTCGAATGGTCGATCCTTCAACATATCACGAACAGGAGCTGCTATATTCTTCAGAATTAAAATTCTGCGAATCAAGGTTTCATCGTGTTAGAGATCTACCAAAATCTTCATCACGCCATTAAGAAACTACAAAAAATGCTTTTTCTCCGGTGGATTAGACTTCAAACCCAGTTCTATAGTTTTACTAATTCCAGCGAGTGATGCAGAAATCCTCTCCTGCTTTTCTACTATCCTCTCATCCCTTTTCTGAATTGTGCTGTCTACAGCAGCCTTAACCTCCAAATTCAATTTGGGCGGATCCATCATTAACAAATTTTCGGGGGGAGGGAAATCCTTTAGTAATTTTTTTCCTCTCCTCCAATAGCCGACCTTTAATTATAACATCGCTCCAGATTTCAGTCAAGCGATCAGGAATTGCAGGAGCAAAAACTCGATCAGGCACAAGTCTTTCATCAAAAATCTGCAGATCTTCTTGTGCCACATTAGGCGATCGAACTTATGACTTTCTGCCAGAATCTGGGGGTTTCTTATCACCTGGAACTCGAGAAGAGACTTGATCAGTAAAATTATCCAATTTAACAGCATCATTCAAATCAAGAACAGACTCATCTCTTGATAAACTCCTCTCTTCAGAACGACGAGGCCAACCATAACCTCTAATCGAGCCATCACGCGATCGTCGATCGTTATTATATTCTGTTCGAGAATCACTTCTCTCGTGATTAAATTGTCGTCGTCTTCGCTGACTATTAGACTGACTTCGAGAACGGTTTCTTCGATTGCCATCTGGAGAACGTCGCCGAGAGTGCCGTGGAGAATGACTTCGAGAATAACTTCTAGAAGAATTTCTTCGAATGCGACTTGGAGAATGCCTTCGAGAACGTCTTGGAGATTCGCTTCGAGAGCGGCTTTGAGAGCGACTTCGAGAACGTCTTGGAGAGCGACTTCGAGAATGACTCTCGCTACCCTGACTACCTGGCAATAAAATAAGAAGAATTCCGATGAAACACAATCAAGGCTAGCGCAGTCATGAGTTAGTTGAACTTAAATGTACCGCAAAATAAGAATGCTCACAGGTTGATTGCTATCTTAATTATTTCAAACATTAAGTAGTCACAAATTAGTTGGACCAAAATGTGACGCAAATAAAGGAAACACGCAACAACTATTATCTCAACCGTTGGGCGGTAACGAGACGCGTGCCTTTGAGGGTTATGTATCACTTGATGTTGAACATCACTGTGACACTCTATATGTCAATTGTTTGTACCAAAAGTTGGATCAAAAAGCTTCTAATCTCTTTTTTAATCTTTTATTTCCCATAATCAAACAAACACGTAAGGCGTTATCGGCACAAAGTAAGAGAATGGGAGAGTATGGTCGAGGGTGGAGTGACGGATTGGCTGGAAAGTTTTCGTTTGTTACTTTGAAGACTGTGGCGATATCGGTGCATAGTGGGGGCACTACATGATGGTGTTGAGTATGAGGCGCGAAGTACAATAAAGCATTTCTTATGGTAAGTTTGTGCTCAAGATTGTTATCGCTTTATCCTGGCGTCGAGTAGCGACCCAGTAAAAAGAAACTAATTGAGGCGAATTGAGATGAATTTGTTGGAGCCTACGTGAATCTCGCTTTGCGACAATCTCGAATTAGAGCAAGTCGTGAATTCTTGTAAATTCGGAAATAAGTAATTTAATCTTCAAATCTGCTATCCGCCCAAATTCGGCGCACAATTTTTAGGAGACCTAAATCATTTGAGTGTGTCAGCACGAATTAATTTCAGTGTCAGCCAATTCATTTTAAGTCGCTATAACCAACGCGCTGGGCATAAAGGATCCGTTGTAAATAAATATCAATGAGTCCCGTAGCTCAGGGGTTACCCTCTGGACTTATACACTTGGGATTGCTGGTTCGAGTCTCAAGGAATGCAATTTTCATCAATTTTTTTCGAAATGACCTTGACCACGAATTAAGACGAATTGAAACGCATTCAATTCACGCTGGCTCAATTCGTTTAAACGAATCAGAAAGCGGAATTTGGGCGAATTCAAAAATTTGTATTCGCCGAAGTTCGCCCCAATTAGTTTCTTTTTACTGGGGAGCGAGCGAGGACTCAAGATAAAATCCAGACGTGTTTAAAAGTTTTGATTTTAGTAAACATTTGATGCACTGCCCGTCTACGTCTGCATACATTTCATTAGACTCTGCTTTCGTTCTCTAGAGACCACTTCTTTTTTACTGCTCTTAAAAGTTTGATTTCTTAGGCAACCCACAAAGTTTGAAAATCATTCTTTTACCATACTAGAAC
The DNA here is from genome assembly GCA_932066315.1 of Andricus coriarius. Taxonomy (NCBI): domain Eukaryota; kingdom Metazoa; phylum Arthropoda; class Insecta; order Hymenoptera; family Cynipidae; genus Andricus; species Andricus coriarius. The sequence goes on from CAKNWT010257460.1 coordinate 11,951, forward strand.
ATACCGCGCGCTCTGCGCGCGGAAATTCTATTATTACGTTACTTAAGTATAGTCAAATCTAAATCCATCCAAATGTGATATAAGATTTATTAAAATATTTTTTAATGAATTTTTGAATTGAATTATTCATAAAATGTAGCTAAATTAGAAGCAATATGCCACCTGTTGAAAATATACAAATACAAAATGAATATAATTAGAAGCATATATCATTTAAATAAAGCTCCATTTCTAAGGCTAAATACTTATTGAAAATATCGAATCTTATTATTTACATCTCGAATATAAATTAAATTTTCGTCTATGGTAGACATTTCATTATAT
>CAKNWT010257462.1:0-11481 GCA_932066315.1 Andricus coriarius
TGTTTACTAAGTTGATGAAACCTGTGATAACCAGCCTTCGTGAAAGACGTTATGTTTCAGTTATTTACTTAGACGACATTTTGCTTTTTGGAGATTCGGTTCTTGAATGTCAGACTAATGTCCAGGTGACTTGCCAGTTACTTGAGAGTCTCGGTTTTGTTATTAATGACAAGAAAAGTCAGTTGGTTCCATCAGTTATAGTTAAATATTTGGGTTTTGTCTATAATTCTCAAAACATGACGGTTGAACTGCAACAAGGCAAGAAAGAAAGAGTAAAACTGCAAATTAAGAAGTTTTCTACATTAAACAGGTGCAGTCCCTGGCGGACCGGCCGAACGCAATCATTACGCTATAGCGTAATGGTAAAGTAATGTTAAAGTAATATGGCATTATAATTATTGAAAGAAGCAAAAAAATTTGTAAACTGTTGAAACTATAATAATACGTTAAAATCTACGTTAAATGATCATGCCGTGATTGCAACAAGTTTCTTTTTCAGCGTTAAAAAATGAAAAAATAATGTGTCTGTCATTGCAGTCTGCTAACGGGAGCTTCAAGCAGGTTGCCAATATGCAGGGGCCCGACTTCAATTACAGCCACTTTGTTTTTTTATTTTTTAACGCTGAAAAATCAACTTGTTGCAATTACGGCATGACCATTTAACGTTAATTTCAACGTATTATTATAGTTTCAACAGTTTACATATTTGTTTTGCCTCTTTCAATAATTATAATGCCATATTACTTTAACATTACTTTACCATTACTTTACCATTACGCTATAGCGTAATGATTGCGTTCGGCCGGTCCGCCAGGGGTATTAGAGAGTTCGCAGCTTTCATAGGAACCTTAGGTGCATGTTGTGCAGTGTTAACATACGGCTGGGTTCATATGAAGGAGTTCGAAAGAGAAAAGTTTTTTGCTTTGAAGTCCAGTAACGGTAATTTTGACACGTATATGTCTCTTTCAGATAAGTTGAATCCGGATTTTCAATGGTGGCTGGATCATATTGACTGTGTAATAAAACCTATTTCTCAATTTCAGCCTGTTTTAGGGATGTTTTCCGACGCATCAAGATCCGGTTGGGGTGTTTTCTCTGATGGCCACCGACCGCATGGTTTTTGGAGTGAACAAGAAAAATTGTGTCATATAAATTACCTTGAATTGTTGTCAGCTTTTTTCGGACTTTAATGCCTTGCTGGCAACCTAAAAAATTGTGACCTCCTATTAAGGATAGATAATACCACCGCCATTACTTACGTCAATAAGGTGGGTGGTATTCAGTTTCCAAAACTTAGTTCATTGGCCAAGATGATTTGGGAATGGTGTGCCCTAGCGGACCGAATGAACGGAACGGATACGCTACAGCGTATCGCTATAGTATCCACATCGTATCCTCTCCGTATCATGCAAGAAAAACTCATTAAAAAGGGAAGATGAACATTTAACTTGTTGAGATTCGGATTCTACGTGAAATTTTGGGTTAGAAGGTCACGGAGTAATTGCAATAGTTTTTCTTGCAACGATAAAAACTTTAAAAAAATATAATACCTATCGACAACGTGGGCTGAAAGCGACTTCAAGCGTCCATAATCAAACATCCATCATCGTTTAAGCAGTACTCCTTAACCGATTATGGATGCGCTTGAAGTCGCCTTCAGCGCACGTTGTCGATAAGTATTATATTTTTTAAAAGTTTTTATCGTTGCAAGAAAAACTATTGCAATTACTCCGTGACCTTCTAACGCAAAATTTCACATAGAATCCGAATTCCAACGAGTTAAATTTCAGCTTCCCTTTTTAATAAGTTTTTCTTGCATGATACGGAGAGGATACGATGTGGATACTATAGCGATACGCTGTAGCGTATCCGTTCTGTTCATTCGGTCCGCTAGGGCAAGCAAAGGGGACTTTGAAGAATGAGAGTATGGTCGAGGGTGGTGCGACGGATTGGCTGGAAAGTTTTCCTTTGTTACTTTGAAAAATGTGGCGACATCGGTGCATAGTGGGGGCACTACATTATGATCTATTCGGAAGAGGCGCTCCATACAATTCTGATAGAACCTCACTTACAGGTAAGTTCGTTTAATCAGTAAATTATTAGTCATAAATTTTCATGAAGAGTAAAAATAAAAATTATCAATTATTCTTTAAATTCTTGGCTACTTAATAGTATTAAGTATTTAAAAATCCAGAACTTTACTAATTAAAAAAAAATATCCTAAATCATTTTTCAAGAACAGCAAGCCTAGAACCATTTTTCTCGAGATCTGGCGTGAATTCTTAACATGAGTACTGACTTAGCTAACGTTGAATAAAAAAATTTCGAAACTAAAATGTTATAAATAGTATTTCTAACGATAGTTGGAATATTTTTCAATAGAATTTGAAGGTATTCTTGTAAAAATAATGTTTATTATGTTTATAATTACGTGTCCTGAATTACCACTCAATTTTGTGAATAGTACGCAGTAGTGGGACAACCTGGCGCTATGTCCGTAAACAGCGCTTTAATCTGACTCGCGTAAACATGTAAGCCTTTAGCGGTACGTGACTGCCTTGCATCGATTTCAAGTGAAAAAAGTGCAATGTTATTAATCCCACAACATCGTGAAAAGTACAATGAAAGTATATGTAGCGGTAATAATTTATGTAGATGTTAAATTAACCTCTAAATTTTTATTGCTTGTTTGTCAAGTGTATCAAACTTTTTCTACTTGAGAATAAAACTGAAATGATCAATTTCTCATAGCTGAGATTTGTACGAATATTAATTTATTCTATTTGAAGTATTTCTTAGACTATAACATACTTTTTTTCTTAAAAGATCCTATTATAAACTAGTATTTAATTTTATTAATTGCATTAAAATATTAATTATTTTGTTTGCAGTACTTATTATAAGTTCACGTGCTGCAATATTTCAAAATCTATAAATAAAAACATTAATAATATAAGACCGTATAGTCTTTTTTTCTCTTAAAGTAAAAAAAAAGTTATTCCGTAGCACAATTAGGTCGGAACAGTATGTTCGTTATATTACATAAGGAATAAAACGAAAACACAGTTCTAATCTAATTATGATACAGAAAATAACTAATTAATTTTTTGTTATTACCTTACAATTTAATTTATTGCATTTCTGGGTTCGAAATTTTGAATTCATATTTTTATTAGTATTGAAAATGTAAGTATTCGTTATTGTCCCGATTCTGGTCTATCCGTGTCCCACTATACCCACCACCTCCGAAAGCCCGTCCCGATACTGGGCTTTTTATTTTCATCAATCAAAAATGTTTTTTTAGATATGCAAATGTTTTTTAAAACCTTTTTTTTAAATCAAGTCAAAAGTGTTCAGCAAGGTTGATCAAATCATTTAAATTTCTTCAGGAAAGAGTACTTATATTTCTTAAGTTTTAATATGTGTCCGGCTACTGGGTTCTTTACCTTACGATTCGTTAATGTGCGCATGAATGGGTTGAAATTCAGTATGAAGTGGTGGTCTTGAAAGATCACATGCAATGGTAAAAATACGATTCGCACACATAGCAACTTTAATCTTTAAATGAGCGTGAATCTGTCAAGTATAGGTTACATCAGGTTTTATTCAATGGAGCGGAATATGCAGATTACAATTTTAAAGAATTAATTGTTTCGAATGAGAAGTATGAAGTAATACATTTTAATTGGAAAATGCAGATTAAACAAAAATGATAGAAATTAAAATTAAATAATATCGTAATATATTATAATTGATGCAACAATTTATTTCTAAGTTCAATGATTATGAAGTTGTAATTCTCTTTTCACAAGAATTTCAATAAATTATCCTATGCAGGAATTGCCATATTTACACTTACAGCGTCAGTGCCATTCACTTGTGCACATTGCTAATGGCATCTGGGAGAGCACATGTCAGAATCAAACTCCGTAATTCGCTCATGTCTATTATATTTGCATCCCAAATATCCAAATGTTTCAGATTTCAATACCGGCATTTTTTAAAAAGATAATTTCCATAAAATAAAACGCGAGTGATATCTTTTGTGAATTTGAGTTTGATATAAGGTGAATGTCAAATTTCATAACCTAAACATTGTAACATCGATTTTTCATAGTGGGGTTGCCAAACATCCTTCTTTGGAAGGTAGTCCGGGGAAGTAACCCTTCTAGAAATAATTAGTTGAACACGATTCAGAACGATTCACAGTTGTCAAAACTTCAATCGTTTTCAATCGTTCCTAATCGGTGTGCCATTTTTTAACCGATTTAAATTATTTTCTATTGTGTATAGAGATTATGTTTCCATTCCTAATGTTCCTAATTGTTTTCAATCGGGGCGGAAACTTAGGTGGTGACCGGCATTTGTTTTCTGTGACGAAAAATAACCTAAAATTGAACAAATTTTTCTTCGCGTGCTCGCGGTGTGTTGTGCATTTTTTATATTTTTGTGGACTGTTTTTAAGTTGTTTTACGATTATACAGTGATATAGATTGATGGTTTTCGAAATTCGCAACAATGTATTCTACTATAACCAGCTGCTAGAAGGAAGTCGACGGGGAGAGAAGAAAATAATTTCAAAATTCGATTTCAGACAGTAAAAATCATGAATTTCGAAATGCACGAAAAGGCACATTTTTTATAGTCTTATTTTCAGCAATTAAAAATGCAATGAAGTAGGTAAAAAAATTGGTTTGGAGAATATTCTTTTTATATGGTAGAAGAAATCTTGTGCACATTATACCAGGGGAAAAAAAATTGTTAGGAGCGATCTCAGACCATTAATTGTAATTAAATTATAAAGTTTCTTATTCTAGGCCTGATAATATGTTAAAACAAATTTATTTTTGTTTTATAAGTTTTAGGGGTTATTCCTTTATAAATAACAAATACTTTCTATGGGTGAAAGAATATTTTAGCTTAAAATTTATATTTATTAAAAATTGAAAATTCATGTTCAGACCTAATACGGCCTAGCGCTCTCAGCTCGCAAACATTATTACAAAACATTCATTTTATTTTTTGAATGATCATATTACTTAAAATGTTTTGCTTCGAAAAAAGTAAATAAACGTTTTCAAATAATTCCCGCGAGACGAAAGTGCTGCCATCAAATTGCCGCTTTAGAAACTCAAAATCCTACTACCGATTGGCCCGATTGGGAACGATTGAAACTTTGCAATTAATTATTGTTTTCAATTAATTATTTCTAGAAGGGAAGGACATAAACAGGACAAGTTTCCCACCGGCAATTTTATGTTCTAAATCGAAAGTATATCGATCCCCAACTACTTACCTGAATTCTCGAATAAATTCCGCTGAAGCTTTTGACACAGCTTGCAAGCACAGCTTTGAGGTCGCAAAATTGAAGGGTTTTGCGCGTATAACTTTTTAACGCGAACTCGTACAAAAATATTGTGGGGATCAAAATTGTAGGAAATTTAATGCTTTATACAATGACATAAATCGATCTGGCAAAAAACTAATTTTTCAACCCTTAATTTTCCAACAAATGCAGAAAAATTGAAAAATTTGTTTTTTCAACGACAAGTATTCAAAAAATAATAATATAAAGCTAATAATATAGGAAAACATGTAAGAGCTACTTCTGAAAAACAAGGTCTATTCAAAATTGGAAAATTCAAAATGGCGGCCGCACCAACTGCTGATGTATTTTTTTTATTCATTTGTCGTTCATTTTATAAACATTAACAATTTTGAGATTCGGTTTTTCGCAATCGGCTAAGTAAGAGTTATGTTTTGATAAAATATATAGTAGATATTTTTAATATTTTTTTTCATTGTTTTTTATCGCTTCAATTGCAAAAAAAATTTTTTTTTTAGTTTTTCCAAAATGTAACGTTGAAAATTTTGTTTTAACGTTGTGTTTGAATATTGGAGAAGTAGTTCTTGGAAAATCACAAATTTTCAAAAAAAAATTTTGTAATACGATCTTTACAAATCGAGATAATGGAAGGCAAAGTTCGAAAAATACTGACGGAGTTCTATTGAGAATTTTGGGATTCTGATTGATTCGTTACATTGTTGGAACCAAACTCTAACTAAATTCATTTTTATATTCTGACGTTCTCTTCAAACACGTGTGAAAAAGACAGGTATTTGCAGCTCGCGCCACGAAATTACAGTGCGGCAGCGGCCGGGCCTCGTGGTGGGAGGTGAAACACTAGTGCCCAAGTGGATCAAGCTTTCGCGTATTCTCTCGGTTTTTGTGTAATAAATGTGTGTTTTTGTCATTTATTTATCATTTTTATGAATTTATTAACAATAATTGACACAATTTACAATCAATGTACATATAAAAATAGCCAACTTATCCGATATACGCAATTTTATTTACATTTGTATAGAATTTTTGTACTCAACTGAATTGAATTGAGAATTTAACAATTTAAATACATTTTTTAAAGAATTGTTGCTTTTTTTGGTCGCAAGTTACGCGGTTCGACAATTTCTTCATCGCTTTCGCTCTCGGGAATGATATTTTCGTTGATATCTTCGCCGACTAAACTCAGGCTTCAAGTGACCTGACCCTTCAAACGAACTATACGTATTTGTATATAGTTTTGGCAAAGCAGGTAACAGCGCCACTCGCAGGTAAACGAAAAATAAGTGTGTGCGTGCTTAGTGTAGGGCTGCAGCTGCTGCGACGCTCGGCCGGCTCGGCTTGGGTACTAGCGTTCTCCCCCCACCACGACGCCCGGCCGCTGCCGCACTGTAATTTCGTTGCGCGAGCTGCAAATACCTGTCTTTTTCACACGTGTTTGAAGAGGACGTCATAATATGAAAATAAATTTAGTTAGAGTTTGGTTCCAACAATGTAACGAATCAATCAGAATCCCAAAATTCTCAATAGAACTCCGTCAGTATTTTTCGAACTTTGCCTTCCATTATCTCGGTTTGTAAAGATCGTATTACAAAATTATTTTTTTCAAAATGTGTGTTTTTCCAAGACCTACTTCTCCAATATTCAAACACAACATTAAAACAAAATTTGAACGTTAAATTTTGGAAAAACTAAAGAAAATAATTTTTTTGCAATTAAAGCGATAAAAAACAATGAAAAACAAATATTTAAAATATCTACTATATATTCTATCAAAACATAACTCTTACTTAGCCGATTGCAAAAAACAGAACCTCAAAATTGTTAATGTTTATAAAATGAACGACGAATGAATGAAAAAAATACATCAGCAGTTGGTGCGGCCGCCATTTTGAATTTTCCCATTTTGAATAGACCTTGTTTTTCAGAAGTAGCTCCTATATGTTTTCCTAGATTATTAGCTTTATATTATTATTTTTTGAATACTTGCCGTTTAAAAAACAAATTTTTCAATTTTTCTGCATTTGTGGGAAAATTAAGGGTTAAAAAATTAGATTTTTGCGAGATCGATTTTTGTCATTGAATAAAGCATTAAATTTCCTACAATTTTGATCCCTACAATATTTTTGTACGAGTTCGCGTTAAAAAGTTATAAGCGCAAAACCCTTCAATTTTGCAAGCTCAAAGCTGTGCTTGCAAGCTGCGTCAAAAGCTTCAGCGGAATTTATTCGAGAATGCAGGTAAGTAGTTAGGGATCGATATACTTTCGATTTAGAACATAAAATTGCCGGTGGGGACTTGTCCTGTTTCATCGATTTTTCGACCTTACTTTCCCGGACTAAGGATTTGTCCTTCTTTTTAGTCGTGTCCTTCTAAGTCCTTCGCATAATCCAAATGTCCTTCCTTTTAGGCATGATGGGAATTTTCATTTAATTTTATTTATTTTGTGCGTATCAGTCAACTATAAGATGAGTGATTTTGATGTACTCAAGTGCTATGTTTGATAAATATTTATTATAAATGTTAATTCATATTAACAATAAATTGTTTTAAACAAAGTAAAACTACGTTAATTAATTATATATATATATATATACATATATTGTCCTTCCAACCTGCCCTAGACATATGGCAACCCTACTTTCAGTGACGATCCGAGATTTTATAAACGTAAATAAAAAATAGACTATGTATGCTAGGATTTGCTTAAACCCTAGTAGCAAGATAACTGCAGACTGGCGCCAGCTGGGCGCCAGAAAAAGAAGAATCTGTTTGCAGCCTGGCGCCCGGCTGGTTCCGCTTTGGCATGCTATTCTGGCGCCAGAGTCTGGTATAGCAGATCCTGGCCCAGACTGGTCATGATATACACAAGACAAAATTAAAATAAAGTAAAATGGTACTAAATAGGTTTCTGCAATTGTTTTACACTATATTTCAGCCCTTTCTAGGAGAATATACTGCGGAGACGTCACTACATTTCAGGCGAAACACACTGAAATATTACAAACATAACCCCTTGTCGTATAAGCTTATTGCATGTTTGGGGATACTTATGAATCATTCAGATTTCCGATTGTTAGATTTTCAATTTATTAATTAATTTCTACACTAATTACTAGTGTTTAAACTAAATACCAGAATCTGGTTCCTTTATTCACCAGATTCTGTTTATCGTCTGGTCTGATCATTTCTCCCGCCAGTCTGGTCGACTAGAGGGAGCAGATGCTGAGTCAGACTCTGGCCTGTGTCATAAAGCCAGACGTTGCTACTAGGGAAGGTCGTCAATTTAATTTATTGTTAATAATTAATTTAAACTATTTAAATCAGAAAAGTTTAATTTTAATGAATAATTTTCCATCGGCTTTATTATTCCTTAATCAGATAATACCCATTCATAATCGCTGCTGAATGGGTTTCAGAAAAGAATACGTTTGTCCATTAAAAAACACATGTTCTCATTCAAAAGTCAGCCTAACCAATGGGTGGCAACCTGGAATTCCAGTAACAGATACGCAATTCAGAAGTCATCAAAACCCATTCAAACGAAAGTGAATGGATTTTTGTTTCCTGGGTAGTTAACTATTTATCTTGGATCACGGACATGAATATCTGCAAAATTAAAAGAGGGCTGCGAGAATTGCAGTAGTAGCATTAAATAAATCAAAATTTTAATTATAAAATTATATTCAGTATTGTATTCTTCATATTTTTACTATCTTTGCCATTATTATATCATACAAAAAGTACATTCAATGATAAAAATTATAATTAAACTTGCAACACTTTATGTGAACAAAATTTTTAATAGTAATTAATACTAATTATTATAATTTTTAATTATAATTGATTTATGTATCATAATTAATTATTGTATTTGTAATTATTAATTATTAATTGCTAATTAAATGTTTTATTTATAATTATTAATTATTAAGATATTTAACTGTATTCTTCATGTTTTTACTATGTTTGCTATTATTACATCATACAAAAAGTACATTCAATGATAAAAATTCTAGTTAAACTTGCAACACTTTATGACAACACCATTTTTAACAATAATTAATACTAATTATTATAATTGTGAACTTTTAATTACTATAATTATAATTGATTCATTAGAAATAATTCTTGTATTGTTAATTAATGATTATTAATTAATTATTTTACTCCTATTTATTAATTCATAAATAATTATTTTATTTTTAATTATCAATTATTTATTAGAATTTGGAATAATATCAATAATAAGCCCATTACTTTAGCCGACTGTGCACAGCTAGTACAAATTATTTATAATGATTTTTGTAATAAAAAGCACAATACAAGACAATTTTCAAACTCTCTTCGTTCTTTCCAAAATCGATAGAGTGAATAGTATGGGATTACAATTCTTCAAATATCTTCCAAAGCAGCATTTTACATTTTTTAATAGCACGCTCTTTTACATTTTATACTCGATACGTATAAGTCATATTTTCCTGATTTTTATTATAGCTTTAAACTTCCCGCTTGATGTTCTTTAAAAATGGAGGTCGTCGTACGAATTCCTACGGGCCATTTGATTGGTTAACTTTTTGGTTAGATGCGCGTGGCGAGACCATAGTTTGTTGGATCATGCGCCAGCAACTAGAAGCTTAAGCAATCCAATAATGAGGAACATGGCTATCTGAAACATGGCTATCTGAATATAACTGAGTTATTGAGTATCAGGAGTTGTCATTGGTATTAGTAGTACAGTTTCAGCAATGTATGGTAAATATTTTAATTCTAGACATTTTAAAAAACGCTACACTGTGAAAACATCGTAATAATATATTGAGTTGATGTAAATTTATTGTTTACTTAGTTAAATTCATGTAATTTCACTTATTCTAAAAATTATCTGATTTATAAAAGCCGATTTTTCAACAATTTGTCAATATGCAATTTTTATGTGGATTATCACGTCATGAGTGAAAATCAAGAAGTTGAAGTTATTCGATTTGGAATTGAATAGAAATATTGTAGATTTTTTTATATTCATATTACTTACAATAAGTGTAGAAATAATGGGTTAGATTGCAGAATAGGGGCGTCACCCCTATTTTGGCTGGATTTTTTTTTCGGCCACAAGCTATTAGAATCTTTAATTGAACGATAAATGAAGAGATTTGACAGGGAAAAAGTTTTAAATTATTGTTACTTTTGTTACTACGATGTTTCAAATCTGGGTCTGTCACGATATCGGAATGAACATATTATGATCGAGATTATTAACATTATTTTTGGTGACCAGTCAAAGGGGTGCCTTCCTGTCCCCACGAGACGTTGGAAAGGGGTAGGGATTTTGCCAACACTATTTTTCTGACTAGTCAAAGGGGTTTTAATTAATTATTTACAGTGTTTCTGGTCGTGCAGATGTTTAAAAGCATCCAAACAGTGAGTTAAGTTAAATATGATCATTCGGATATCATGGCAGACCCATATTTGAGACATCGTAATAACAAATGTAACAATAATTTTAAACTGTTGCCTCGTCAAATCGTTTCATTTATCCTTCAATTAAAGATTCTAATAGTTTGTTCGCCAACAAAAATTTTTTCCTGCAAAACAGAGGTGACGCCCCTATTCTGCAATTTCACCAAATAATGATTTTCGCGATGGAGAAGTACGCTCTTATGTTATAATTATAAGTTTTTGTACTTTGTATTATGTATTATGTATTATGTATTATTATGACAATCTTTTGATGTAAACAATTTTACGATATTTTGTAATTTTAAATTACGATTCGGCGAGGAAATTCGAGGCTATTACTGTTACTTCAAAAAAGTGAGTCAAGCAAAAATGGTAGCTTAAAGAATGAATGCTCGTTTTAAAGGTCAACGTATAGAGTAGGGTTGCCAAACGTAATTCTTTGGAAGGAATTGTCCTTTTTTTTAGTCGTGTCCTTCTAAGTCCTTCGCACAACCCAAATGTCCTTCCTTTTAGGGATAATGGGAATTTTCTTTTGATTTAATTTATTTTTGGCATGACATGAGTGCTTTTAAAGTACTCAAGTGCTGTGTTTGATGCATATTCATTATAAATGTTAATTCATATAAACAATAAATTTATAAAAAATTAAAACTACGTTAATTATATATATATATATA
>CAKNWT010257468.1:0-13591 GCA_932066315.1 Andricus coriarius
TGCATCCGACTTGACACAGCCGGATGCCATGTGAAAGCGCCAACCAGGGCCAATGACTTTGACTTTGACTGGCATGCATCTGGCCGGACGCGGCCAGATGTTATGTGTAGCATGTACCTCACCGGACGCGGTCAGGTGCTACGTGACTGCGCCGTGTAGGGCATGCCTATGACATTAAGGAGATGACAGTGAACCGACATTCGTCCAAGCAACAATTCGTACTGATCGACACCAACCTCTTACAGATTTTTTTTGAAAATTTTGTTTTATGAAACTAATCTGTAGCATTGCCTTTCACCCCTTGAATTTGTGCTGAAACTCCAGGATTTTTCCCCGAATCTTAGCAATTACAGTATTCAAGGTCTGGAGGTTGCACATTCCAAGTTCTTTTTCCTGACTTTCTAAATGTTTCCACTTCCTCTTCATACGTATTACAAAATGGGGATTTTGGGATAATGTTTTTTTTTGTTTGTTAATAAGGTCGTTACACATCAGAACCTTACTGAACAATGCTCGGCATTGGAGCTGTGGAACTTCTGAGGAATCCGCTATTATTAATAGCATGGATCGGCAATGTTTAGGGGAGTGTGTTTGCTGCTGAGCGAGATAAAGTTGCCCCCGGAATTCTGCGTGGCCAGACACGGCTGCCAATGGACCATATTTCGCTGATTACCATTTTGGTGCTGCCACCTGCGGTTTGTTTTGCGCCGTGAGCCTGGTTGTCCAGAGAAACTGGATTCGCATCGACTCACATCCAGAGTCGGAAAATCACTAAACAATTAATTGAGACTTAAAGAGCCACTGACTTAATTCACGGATTTGAATAACTGAGTTCTCTCGAAGACGCACAATTGATTACTGTCGTTGCAGCCACCGAAAGTTAACCACACCGGCCTACATCTTGATAGCAACTGAGAGGGCAGCAAAAGGGTCCGAGTCTGTTCGACAAAAGCATCCTTACGCTTCTACCTGAGTTCCCACACGAGGGAAAGGTCGTACGCGAAACTCAAAAACAGAGGGAACACCTTGAGGAGAACAAGCACCGGGCGGAGACCATGCTATGATAAATGAAACCCAAAGGTCAATTAAAGGAGAAACAATAACAGCAAATAAATTATTAACAAAAACATTTTCAAGATAAAATGTTAATTTTCACACACTTCTGACTTGAAGTTGTCTAATGTAACCAATAACTACTTTAAAAACTGTATACAAATACTACGATTAATTTTTTCTACCATTATCTCTTTATAGAAAAGAACACTATTTCAGTTACCGTTAAATGACCCTAAAGTCAGATAATAATTGTTATAATATGTCGAACATAATGACAATCGTTATTCACAGTTAATCTAAAGAACCTGTCATGTAGATAAACAGAACATCGTACTTTATAGATTAGTTTCAAATTAGTTAAATTTAAAATGTTCAATTAATTATAATAGATAATTTTGTAAATTAAAAAAAAAAATCCACTACTCGCGTTAGGATATTCCAGTTTTGAATAGAATAATTTTGTAGGTGTGAAACGAACAATTGTATTTTCAAATATCGTATATTTAGAGAGAAAATGGGGAAGTTACTCGAGAATAGGAAAAAAGGGAGGAAACGCAGGGGAATAGGGGGAAAACTGTAACAGGCATTTTGAGACATCAGGCGGGCATTTAGGGAGGTTAATCGGGCATATGAGAAGGTTTGACGGGCATTTAGAAAGGGTCTCGATTCCTGAAATAGCGGCACCGGCGGCGCCAAGATCTTTTTGTAATATAGAGAGATCAATTATTTACCTGAAGCTTCAGGTGAGTAGCGTGACTGAAAGCTCAACACGAAAATCTGCAACCGCCGTCCAATCCAACTCCACTCGTAACATCAATCGTGTCAGCTTCTAATTCAGCAACAATATTTTCGTAGGGAATTAATTTACCATCTCGATTAACTGGAGATACCAGGCTCGGACCCTTTTGCTGCTCTCTCTGTTTTCCTATCAAGATCTAGGCTAGTATGGCCTTGTTTAGTTAGTTGCGATGCTCAGTAATCAATTGTGCGTCTTCGAGAGAGCTCAGGTGTGCGGGTCCGTGAGTTAAAGTCAGTGGCTCTTCAAGTCCTAATTAGCTGTTGAGTGATTTCCCGACTCGATCGTCTTCTAGTGTTGCGGGAAGTGACGAGTCGGATGATGTATCACCTCCGGTCGCGTCGGGATCGATCGTTCAGTGAACGATCGTGGTCGTAGCTTCCGGAGGCTACATCTGTGCCAATTCTCCCAAACAACCCAAACATTTTTTTGGACACCAAGGGAGTGCTTCATTGGATATACTCGGAGACTCGTATCCCGGACTCAATCGATAAAAGGTATTTAGCGGTTAATGATAACGATGGTAAATAGTCCTTTTCCTTTTCGTCGAGTTTGACATATCTGAACATGATTCCCTCACTACCCCACGCCAGTCCATCATTAATTCATAACATTTCCCAAAACAACATTTTCTTAAACAACCCAAACCTTTTTTTGGACACCAAGGGAGTGCTTCACTGGATATACTCGGAGATTCGTATCCCGGACTCAATCGATAAAAGGTATTTAGCGGTTAATGATAACGATGGTAAATAGTATTTATCCTTTTCATCGACTTTGAAATGGCTGAACATGATTCCCTCACTACCCCACGCCAGTCCGTCAATAATTCATAACATTTTTTGGTCATACCTTTTATCGATTGAATCCGGGATACGAGTCTCCGAGTATATCCAACGAAGCACTCCCTTGGTGTCCAAAAAAATGTTTGGGTTGTTTGGGAAAATTGGCACAAATGTAGCCTCCGGAAGCTATGACCACGATCGTTCACTGAATGATCCGAGTTTGCTCAGGCCAATTTCAAAGTATAAGAAGGACCCATGAATACTAAATTAATAGCTTTCACCCAGATGCTTAGTTTAGACGTTAGGATATTGTAATACGGCAACGTAGTAGGACTAGAGGGATGAAACTGGGGAGGAGGGGAAAGGAATACACGGGTCTCTTATCGGGGCCTGTGTGCGAAAATGCGTAAAAAGATCTTGACCGTTGTACGAAAAACATTTCAACGAAATTTGATCAAATCGATCTGTGTCCAATTGTCCTAGTTTATATTGATAAAGGTATTTTTCATATTTTGAATTAATTCGTAACAGTTTTAATTCATTGACTTTTAATACGGTTTTGTGGGAAACACAAGAAAACAATGGTGCTGCAAGAATCGTATATGACTTGCAGTCGATTCGTTCGCAAGAAAAGAGTAAGGATCGGCATACGCATACTGTTGCTGAAAATACCCGATTTGAGAGGTGTCACATTTTAGCAGTAGCATGCACGTTGATCACCTATAACTTTGCCATTAATTTAAAGGAGCCACCTATACGTGAGAGCAGCATTGTTTTGAAGAAAGGTCTGCAAAACTGCGCTTGATCAACAGCTGGAAGATGAAGGTAAGATTGCAGGTGTTGGTGTAGTCGTCGAAATTGACGAGTGTAAAATCGAGCGCTGGGAGAATGAAAAGGGGCGTCTTGTAGAAGGTTCGCGGATCCTTGGAATGATTCACAAGGGCAATGCACACGAATATCGTTTGGAGATCTGTCCCGACAATAAGAGACCAAGTTACGTTGATTGAAATTATCAAAAAACACGTTACAAAAGGGACAGAGATCCACACCGATTGTGGGAAAGGATATATAAACCTTGAAGATCATGGTTATGTGTATAAAACCGTGAATCATTCTTCGGAGTTCGTGGATAAGACGATTCTTGTCTCGTGGTGGCATCCGAAGAAACAGTCTTGGGCAGTTTGACATTTTTTTTTTTGAATTTTATGATGCACTTCGACCCGTAAGTTTTTTGGAAAGTGTGGCCTATCTATTTTTCTTAATTTTATGTCGCAGTTTGGCGTCTTTAATTTATTTTTTTTGGCAGTTTGGTTACTTGTTTTTTAATTAATTTGGTCTCTTTGACCTATTAGATTTTTGAGGCAGATAAGCCTTTCTATTTTCTTGATCATAGAGCGCAGTTTGACGCCTGTAATTTTTTAGTTTTTGGGACAGTTTGGACCCATTGTATATTTCAATATAAACGAACAGTTTAGCCCCTTTATTTTTTTTCAATATAATCGGGCAGTAGAACCCTTTAGTTATTTAGGGCAGTTTAGCCTTTCTGTTTTTCCTAATCTTATGGCGCCGTTTCACGTATTTTCATTCTTAGTTTTTTCGGTCAGTTTGACCCATAAGTTTTTTAAGGCAGTTTAGCCTTTTTCCTTGTGTTTCCCTTTGTAACTTCTCATGGGGGGCGGAAAGGCATTCCTGTGACTGGTCACAGAAATACTGTAGGTCTCATAGGTTCCCCTGTCCAAAGTCTCATCACGGGGCGAGAAAATATGCCTTGTGTCTGGTCACAGAAATAATGTAGATCACGTAGGATACCCTTTCCAACGTTTTATGGGGGACGGTGAGGCACCCCTGTTACTGGTCACAGAAATAATGTAGGTCACATAGAGTCTCCTTTCCAACTTCTTGTCGGGGGTGGAACTGATCATATAAATAATGTAGGTCACGTAGGTTCCCCTTTTTCACGTCTAATTGGGGGTAGGGAACGGATTTCTGTGATTAGTCACACAAAAAGGGTAGATCGAATAGGTTCCCCTTTCCAACGGCTCAGAGGTGGCGGGGGACGTGAAGGCACTCCTGTGACTAACGTTAAGTGGGGAGCAGGAAGGCACCCCTATCAGAGGTCACAGTAATACTTTAAGAAATATTATATGTTTGTGATTTTCCATCTTCAACTTCGAATATCCCAACAAATTTTACTCATACACTGAAAATTAATGTAACATAAAATGTGCATTTTTATGAGATCCACAACTTTTGTCTGAAATATTTTTGGAAATTTCCATTACTAACGGAAGTAAATGGAAAAACCATGATTTTATACTTTTTTTATTGTTTTTCCCATTGAAATTTCGGAACTTTATCCCTTTATCTCGACTTCCTTCAATACTTGTCAGCTAAACTGAAAAGACGGAGTTACCGATTTGTCTCAAATTGTCTATATTTACAAAAAAATTAATTTTGTGACTTGAAATTTCCGTCCAACGAGACGTTTGGACAATAATTGAACGCGATCTCGAGCGCTGGATGAGTTTCTCTATCGAGACCCTCCAAGTAGTGGAATTGTCAGTTTGAACAGTAAAGAAGATGGTTCCGCTTGCAAACGAGATGAATTTTCTACAAAAGTGGTGACTCGTCAAGTGCAATTCGTACCTTTTCGGCTAAAAAAAATATTTTTTAATATCCAAAGGGAATGAATTTTCAATGAAAGAAATATAAATTTTTAACGATCAACAGCAGATTTATTTTCAACCAAGCAGTTGCATTTAAAACAAAAAAAAGTTCAAGAAAAAATATATAAAAATTATTAATGTCGACAATTGCAAAATTGTCAATTGTAAATCAACTTAATCTACAATGAATCACCTTTTATTATTACGAGATGAAGGACTGTTACAATCTCTTCAATTACGAAAAAATGGCTCAATTAGATTTTAATTAGCTGAATCAAATTCCTGATATAATTTACAAAAAAATTAAAAACAAGATTATGAAAATCGGTTAATAGTATAAATGTTTATTCGTCAGCCTGTTGTCCTTCAAAAAATTGACTTGCTTACACTTTCCTCTTTTTTACATAATTTTCCTTAAAACTAAGTCTTGAAACTAACATCCATCCATAACTTATCTCTAGGATCACACGATCTTATCGCCTTGCCTTCCTCGCTTCACCTCGCTCGCATGTCCCTACTCTCTCGCTTCCGCGTCTACTTCCTAATACTTATCTACAATTTAAATATTTACATACTACTTATATTAACTTCCTCCCCTATTTACAATCTTTCTTTCTCCATTCCTATTCATCCTTCCTTCTGTTCTTCTCCATCCTACCCAACACTCCGTTCACCCATGCTACTGCCCTTTTGTCCCACCTCTCATGCATAAATACCTCCATGCTGATTTCACTCCTTTCCACATCTAAGCACTGCTCCAACCAGTGCTCTACTTTTGCATACCCCTTCCCACACAGTTCACAGATCCTCTTTTCCCTAGAGAGCGAGAACCTATTAAAATCCTCCATTCACCCACATCTCATCCTCGCTAAAAGCTCCTGACTGCCTTTCTCTCCTTTCTCACACAGATATTGCGCTCTCGACCTTGTCATAATCCACGCATAGTTCCCCTTAAACTTTGATTCTCTTATTCCCTCTTCCCCTGCTGTCTTCTCTCTCTCCATGCCGTTTTCTTAACCAACTCATATACCTTCCTGCCTCGTGCATTCTTCTCACTTCGTCCATCTGTAGCCTATTCGTTCTAAAATACCTTTCCCTTTCAGCTTCCATTCTCCAAACCCCCTCTCCTGTTCTCCTTCTCGCACCAACACTCCCTAACCAGCTTACTTTCCCCCTTTTCCAAAAATTTCTCCTCATATTTAGACGCCCGACTCCCCGCTAGAATCTCTACACTTGTTCTCCCCGTCTCCCTCCTGACAACATAATTAGGCATGTTCCTTGACAATTCCAATGTCCACTTGACGTACCTCTCCTGTGTCCTATTTACCTCTTCACTTTCCTTCGACCCCATACCTCTACTCCACACAATAGCGCACTCTTTACTAGCGAGTCAAACAATTCCATTCTCCTTCCAATGTCATCTGCGAATAACTTCTTCTCCAACCCTTATACCTGCCTCATCAACACATTTGCCCTCCTCACTCTCTCTTTTATATGATCATCCACTCCCTCATTCCTCCGAAACACGAAGCCCAGGTACACAAACTCTTTCACCTCCTGCACCGCCTCTTCCTTCCACTACCACTCCCCTCCATTATCCCTTCCACCTCCTCTTCTGAACACCATAACTTTGGACTCCTCGCTTCTTGCTAGCAACACTATGTCATCTGCATGCGCTAGTGACCAAATTCTAACCCCTCCTATCCTGACTTCTCCTACCACCACGACCTCCAGCTTACTTTTCATACCCGGAATTCAAATCGCTAAAAGCATTGGGCTAAGCGAACACCCTTGCCTTAACCCCCTATCCATACAGAATCCCTCTAAAATCCCTTTCCCTCCTCTTACCTTATCTTTGGTCTCTTCATATATCTCCCTTACCCTCTCGACCAATCATCTCTTTACTCCCTCATTCTCCATCGCCTCCCACAGCCTTCCCCTAATTACTGAAGGAAAGACGCCTTTGAGATCCACGAAAAATGCGTACACTCTCGACCCCTTCTTCGCTAATGCTCTATCCACCACGTGCTGCAGAACGTAGATATTGTCGATAGTACTTCTACCCGCCCTAAAGCCCGCCTGCGTCTCCGGCAATATTCCTTTCCCCTCGACATCCTTCCGCAGCCTCTCCGCCACCACCATCGCGTATAGTTTATACGCTGTATTCATTAACGTAATCCCTCTATAATTTTCCTCCCTATACCAATCTCCTTTCTTATACAGTGGGACTATTAACCCTTCTCTCCACCCTCCTGGAAATCCCTCTCCCCTCCATACTTTCTTCACTACCTCCTTCAGCCTCTTCCTAACCTCTTGTGTACTAAGAAGTCATGCTTCGTTCTCTACTCATCCAGCCCTGCTACTTTTGACCTTCTTAACTTCCATATCTATTTTTTTATCTCCTCATCATCCAACTTCTCCATATTTGCCTCCCGCGTTCTTTTACTCCCTACATCCCTCTTCCTTGAATCTGAGCTCTGTTTTGATTCACTAAAAAACTCCCTCCACTCCTGACTCCCAATCTTCTCGCTTATCCCCACTCTACGCTTTGTATACCTATTTATTATCTTCCAGACATCCCCCTCTGTCTTAACATTTCCTAACTCCTCTTCTAGATCTTTCTCCTTTTCTTGTTCTT
Organism: Andricus coriarius; assembly: GCA_932066315.1. Classification (NCBI taxonomy): domain Eukaryota; kingdom Metazoa; phylum Arthropoda; class Insecta; order Hymenoptera; family Cynipidae; genus Andricus; species Andricus coriarius. The sequence continues at coordinate 7,942 of CAKNWT010257468.1, forward strand.
TCTTTTTTGATATCGATCTAAACTCCTTCCTCATTTCCACGTACTCCTCCCTTTTCGCTGTAGCCTCCTTCCACTTCTTGTGCTTCCTCTTCACCTTCCTTTTCAACTTTTTTACATTCCATATCCCACCACGACTTTACCATTCCTTTCTTCTTCTTTTTGAATACCTTCTTTTGCACGCAACCTTTCACTTTCTCTTTTAACCCAAGAACAACAACGTGTCGGTGGAATCCCACCCAAGCTCTGATTACTTGAAGCTGTGCATGCGTGAATATTTTTTATCGCCTTCTCCTTCGGACTACCCTCAAATCCAGTCTTGTTCTAGCCTTCGCAGTTCAGAAAGGACAGTAAAGGATATTCATTTTGCGAAAAATGTGGTAAATGTTTATGTGTTGAGCATAAAAAAAGTGATTTGCTAAGGCTGCCTGAATGCTGATGATCTTTCAGAATAATTCGATTGAGATACATGATACCTACTTTGTTCATTCAGGATTTCAAGTTCATCACAAAATAACAGGAAATATTAAGTTGGGCTGGATCCCACCCTACGTTGTTAGTAGTGTTCTGAAAGTTCACGTTATTGTTCTTGGTTTGAATCCTCCCATATCTCTTCGACCGACTACCCTTCAAAGCGTAACTTCCCTAACTGCTCCTTATACCTCTCTATCGCCTCCCTCTTTCAGCTCACCCTCTCTCTCGTTGACCCTTCCCCCTCCCCCCTTTCCTTCTGCCGCTCTCACCCCTTATCCACAATCCACATGGCTGATGATCTGATTCTACCCTCCCCTCTTCGTCCCCAGTTGTTCTACCATTCGCCACCGCCCAGCCCATCCTCCCACACAAATTCTGTAAAATCCTCTCACCACCTGTCACTGAACACGTTCTCACTTCCACCAGCAACATGTGAGTCCATGTGAAAATCGTTTAATATTATGTCACTTTCTCTTTTTTTTTAATCATCTCGTCATTATCTAATGAACCTAATGAAGCCTATTATAATTAAATTCTTTTATATTTTAATCATTTTTAATTTCTCTCAACCGGCTCTAAATCCTCTAAAAATAGGAAGGTCGGCCGATGTGTGTAAAATTTTATCCCAGTCGCGTATGGAGAACACATAACAATTTCCGATTGTTTATAAAATTGTTATTAAAAATTGCGTTTTTTTAATTTCCCTTCTTTGTTTGATGCATTCGAAAGGGAGAATATTTATCTACAATCCATAAAAATTTCACTGGATTATCATCAACTGTATTTGACTTATGATTTACGCAAGAAAATAGTGTTCAAATGTTCATGCAACAAAATAACAAACAAAAAAACGGAATATTAAAAAATCCTTCAAATGGTTTTTTTCGTATGATCGAATATTTCACAAATATATAATTTATTTCATAAATAAATGCGTGACAAGCAATTTGTATCTATACAAATTAATTGTCATGCATTTATGAGTGTCTTTTCGCAACGGATTGCAGCAAACGTTGGCACCACCCATTGTTTTCTTGATAATAAGCACTGATCACGCAAAAAAGGTTCACAGTCCTCATTGCTATTAAAAACTGAATTCACGCACGCACAAAATTTCCAAAATAATCAAAAGTTTCCAGAAAATAAAACGGGAAAAATGAAAAGCGAAATGAAATGCATCGCACATAATTTTATAGCGTGCGGGTTTGGAAGTTTAGCGACTTTTAGCGGCCGCGGTGCTCCAGCGCCGACCCGGGTAAAAATATTTGGTCTTGATTTTGTCTTGAATGTCTTCAATATGTCTTACAAACCATGATGTCTGGTTCCGTCTCACCAGCTAGACATTGGAGATATACAGACTTCTTTTGCATTTATGGCTGTAGCTGTGCCAAGACAAGACCAGGTCCACTTTTTTTAAGACAAGAAGTATAAGTCTTGATAAATATACCGTATTGCTCTATTATACTTCGACGTCTATAAACTATGGACCCCACCGGCAGGGCCTCACATTTCCAGGAATCAGGCAGCTTTAGGTTAGGACCAAAGAGTTGACATCTGCTGAGGATTAAAATTTTACAACCTATAAAACTTGTAACTTTGTGATGACTTATTTTTATATAAGAAATTCGCAACCTGTCTGTCTCAACAACTGCAGGCATATAAAATTTTTCATAAAAAGATTAAAACTGTCATTTTCCAGAAGTATCTAGTGAACTGTTGGAGAGAGGAACAATGGACATTTTTAGATTCGCCATCCAAAGAACATAATTATTGCAGAAAAATAAACTCACGCAATACATTTTTTTTTTTCAAGTTGAAAATATTCGTCTCAAGACATCAAAAATAGTCTGGTTCCGTGACACAATCTAGACATACAGAATAACTTTAAATTGTCTTGGATTAGCCTTTACCCAAGGCAAAATCAAGACCAAATATTTTTACACGGGAAGCCCCCCAGCTGATGTACGGCGCGAGAAAGAAAATCGTTTTCCATACTCCCAAGGTCAAATACAATATTTTTCCTTCAGAAACTCGAAGGAGAAGATTCATTCCACTTGTGTGTAAAATTTTAGCCAAGTCGCGTATGTAGAACACATAACAATTTTCAATTTTTTATAAAATTGTTATTAAAAATGCATTTTTTAACAAATTTTGCTTTTTTGTCTGGTTAATTTGAAAGGGAGGATATTGATCTACAATCCATGAAAATTTCACTGGATTATATTTAGCAGAATTTGACTTATGATTTTTGAAAGAAAATAGTGTCCAAAAATTCATGTAACAAAATAACGAAATAAAAAAAGTATATTAAAAAATCCTTCAAATGGTTTTTCTTGTGGTCGAATACTTTGCAAATATATCATTTATTTCATAATTTGTGTTTTCATGAAAAATGTTGTGATACAGTTGACCTGGTTTGGCTCAGTAGCTAACTGCTGCTCCGTCGCACTCTGTTTTGTTTCCTCTAAGTCTTGAAATCGTTTTCCTTTCAGGGGATACTTCAATTATAGAAACAGCCAAGAAATTACAGGGGACCAGGTCAGAACTGTATGGAGCTGCCATACAGACGAGGTAAGAGAGAAGGTTAAGAAACTGGAGGCAGGGAATTATGTAGATTCGGATCACTTTCCCATAATTGTGACAGTAGAGGGAGAAATGAGTATTAGCAATAAAGCTAAAAAGGAAGCAAAAGTAAAAAGAGCAGGAAGAGGGGATTGGTCAATGGAAGCTAAAAACAGTTTAAGGAAAAACTCAGGAATATCAAAATGGGGGAAGGATGTAAACGAGGAAATGGAAATAATGATAGGAGAAATGAAAAGAGTATTAGAGTGCACAAGGGAAAAAGAAGTCAGTGAAGGAGGGGATAGAAGTGGATGGGATGAGGAATGTAAAGAGAAGAAGAAGGAAGTAAGAAGGGAATTAAGAAAATGGAGAAGAGAGAAAGTGGAGAAGAATATACGAGAAAAAAGAAGGATTATACTAAGTTCTGTGATAAAAAAAAAGAGGAGGAAAATAAAAGGTTTGAAGAAGAAGCGGAGAAGGCTAGGACGGAAGAAGAGGTTTGGAAGGTGGTAAATAGAGAGAGAAGAAGGAAAAGAGTAAACCAGGATATTGAGATTATAGATTGGAAAAAATATTTTATGGAATTATTATGAGGGGTGGAGAGGAAAGTTAGGAAAGGAGGAAAAGATGGTAGGGAAAGAAGGAGTAGTGATACCAATAGTAAAAAAAGGCAAACGGGAGGAGGTTAACAATTATAGAGGAGTGACACTTATGCCAACACTGTATAAAGTATATGTGGCTGTTCTATTGGAGAGGTTAAAGAAAGAAGTTGAGAACAAAAAGATAGAGCCTCCGAATCAGACAGGGTTTAGAAAGGGGATGAGGGTGATGGACAACATATGGGGCATAATTTCTCAAGTGTACCCACCTCGAAAATGAATGTTGTCCGATCGGGCTAAAAATTGGCATAATTGTAGTCCTATTACATAGTACTCCTGACACCAAAAATTAATTAATTCTGATAATTATTTATCAAAGTGGAGGGGGTACAATTTTTGGTTTTTTAAGAAAGGCCTTACTTTCAAACATTTGTAACTTTTTCCCTATTGCTTTAAACAAAATTTTACTACAAATGTTTTTTATAGATTTTTTCACAAACTTTTTGGTGGTCGCAACGATTTTCGAACAAAGTCAAAATTTAACCCTAATTTTTGAAAATCAAAAATAAATTTGACTTTTTTTCAAATTCCGACACTTTTTTTTTATTCAAAATAGTTTTAAAAGAAAGCTGAGATTTTTTCCTATAAGATCCCCAATTTTCAGAGTGGCAAATTTATTTGTCTTCGAGTAATAGAACGATACGTAAACAAAACGCCATAATAGAGCGGCTGGCGCGCGATCTCCCCTAGTGCGCTAACGCCGAGGATCTTTGTGCAATACTTTAGTGCCAGTTTCTTAAGTTATGTAATATTATATGGCAATATTATATGTCTTGCTGATCGATCTTTTGGCTATAGCTTCAACAGTTGTTTTCTTTGCAGACCTCTTTTGCGGATTCTGTTTTTCGCCATTCGAGAAGATGTGTTTCTCAGAGGACGAAAACATTATAAGTTGAAGTTTTCCAGCTTGAGTGGGAATAAAAGTATAGTACTGTAATGTACCTGATATCCTAACAGCTTTCTCAAATTTGGCTTTCAGTAACTCGGTTGCTAAGGCATGATTTTCTTTGCTGCTGAAAAAAACTTCGGTTTCCTTACAGTTACTCTTTGCCCACTGAAACAAAACATGGGGAGTGAGTATGTGATGTTTCGGAGAACATTGTAAGCTTGAACGTACTGCTTGTCTCTATATTCGCTTCTATACTATCACATACACCCTTACCGTGAGATGTACCATGGAAATGCCATTCAACTTGGATACCAAAATCTTCTACATAGGCTCAGAGATTAGCAAAGCTACTCTTATTTCTAAATGTTGTCCTGCACCATCAGTGAAATAGTGGACTTTCTTTGGCCTGAAATGAGTTTTCAAGTAATCTACTAATATCTTCTGATACTCGTGAGCAGCCACCGTGTCATGAGCTGAGTCATCAGATATGATTGCGATACTTACATGCTTGAGCTCTCTATATTTTTTATAATAAATCACCACAATGAATATTGCAGCTTGGTCCTTATTGCAGTGGAATGATTGAGCTGCATTATGAATCAAGAACGCGTAGTTCTCAGCGAAACCGAAGCAAATCAAAAACTCCCCAGGTTCCTTCAAAATAAAGGGACGAGTTTTTAATTTCAACAGCCTTTCACAGAAATCATAATTTTTCAACATGTGAATCAGTTCCATCATCATTCTTCATCGACACAAAGTCTTTCACCCCTGGCATCATTCGACTTATCTCATCGCGATCATAAAACTTTTTCACTAGAGCTTTAGTTTCAGGAGTCAATGCTCTTCCTCTTTTTGGATTCGGAAGCGTAAGGATTCCATGCTCTGAAACTAATTTTTTGACATTTCTTGCTTTTCGCTCTGATGTATTGAGCACTAGCATCAGTTTCCTTCGTCCCAAGATTTTGGTGCAAGCGAGAAATATTCAAATTGTTCTTGAAGATCTTTAGAGGCATTGCATTTTTCGATGATTTGACCAAGTACTTCAACACCAGCTTTATGATATTTTTTT
>CAKNWT010257478.1:0-15731 GCA_932066315.1 Andricus coriarius
GAATAATAAATAATTTAATAATTTATATTTTCTCAGAGATTATAGAAGAAAAATTGGAAAAATAAAATAATGAATACTTTTTGGCATGATAAAATTTCATTTTTATAAAATTTTATCAATTTTGCAATGGATTCTTTAATTGATACAATTTTTGTTAAAGATTTTACATTCTTCAGCAAATATACGTGAAAATGAATTCAATTTTTAAAAATAAAAAAAAATCTAGGCGGACATGAACCTATGTTTCAACCTAGGTCTAAGTATAGATTTAAACCTAGGACAGACCTGGCTTTTTCTTTCGACCACGTGGACCAAGTCCCAAGAAAAGACCAGGTTTTTCCGGGAAGTGTGCTATGTGGGTTACATGCACTTATGTCGAAAATTCGTCATAAATCGTAATTTTGTATGAATTGAAAAAAAAAACATAATAAAAACTTGCGTGCAGAAAATTCTGCAAAAAATATATGTTACAGTTCTACGTGTTATCTAAAAGAAAAAATTTGTCACAGCTATAGGACCAGTACTTTATTAACAGCCGATTTTATTAGAAATAAAGTGATTTTTTTCGATTTCAATTATTTATAACAAATTTTTAATTAGCAATTTTACGCAGTTTTTCATGATAATTACTATACATGAACTCTTAAGTGTCTAAAATCAAATACTTGTGCACTCAACAAGGTGAAATGTATCAGAAATGCTTGAAAAACTGCGGAAAAACAAGTGGGACATATACGTCACACTGCCCCTGAACGGGTCCAACTGAAACGATATCTTTATTTGAAAAAAATTTGTTCTAGAAATATAAAATTAAATAAAAACTATGTAATTTCATAAAAATATAGAAAATTTTATTTTAAACCAAAACGATATATTTAGTTTGAAAAATTCCTTCGTAGAAATATAAAAAAAATAATAATTAAACACTGTATTGTAATAAACAATAGCGAGCATTTCATCTTAAGCTGAAACGATACCTTTATTTTTCTTAATTCTTTCGTAGAAATATAAAAAATTGAATAAAAACTATGTATTTTAATAAGCAATATCGAACATTTTCTCTTCAAATGAAACTATATCTTTATTTTTTTAAATTCTTTGATAGAAATATCAAAAAATGAATTGGATACTGCATTTTAGTAGAAAATATCGAATATTTTATCTTAAACTAAAACGATATCTTTATTTTTATAAATTATTTCGTAGAAATATAAAAAAATTAAATAAAAACTGTACCTTTTTAATTTTGTTTTGTTTTGATTTAACTATTATTTTAATCTATTGAATCCTTCGAATAACTAATTAACTAATTCATTATTAATTAACTAATTCAACTAAATCATTCGAATTAATTATTTGTCACTGTGTTAGGGTTACTGTTGTTAATAAATTACTTATTTATAACAAAATATGACATGATTCTTATTTCACTTTCCTTTCCCATTGAATCAATTCTCCGCCCCAGTATAAAATTAGAATATCTGTTATTTCATTTTAAATGCTAATTAAATTTTGTATTTCATAACAGTAATTTTGCTTATGAACGATAATTTCACAATGTTATTGTCTAAAAATATGTAATCAATTTTGCACTATTTTTTGTAACTATATGCCATCAAAAAGAAATATATGTTGAAAAATAATTTAAATTCTTTTCCTCCATGATGCGACTGAAACCTATCATATTTCTCGCAGCTAGAAGAAGAGACTTTAAAGATTTTGTTTACCTATACCATAATTACTCTAATATTAAAAAAGATACGAAACTTTAATTGTGCTAAGCATAAATGCCGATTGTCATTACTAACTTACTATGTCATTACTAACTATTATCGATAGCAAGTTCGCGAGACCTTCCATGACTTGAGTTTCCTCTTACCATTACTCTTGAAGCTTTTCTAAGTCACGCAACACTAATTTTCCTTATACGTAATTCAATTTTGGTCTTTTGCTCCCCCATGCATTCTCTCTCTCTTTTCTCTTCTAAGCTCTTCATCCACTTTTCCCTTGTCCACAACCGCTCAGTATCCACCTAACTTTATCTACCAAGGTCTTTCCGCCTTCCTGCTCCCCTGTACATGTGCTCCCACGATTCCCTTTCATACCCACATACCCTACACATTTTCATTTCTTCACTCATCCGATATTTACACTCATTCATGCCTTCTCCCATTCTGAAACGTATCATCCTGGACCACCTGCACTCCTTTTTCAATTTCCCTAGATATTCTGGGACCCCTTCCAGCTTGACGAATCTATACCATTTATTATATTTTGACTCCATAATCTTTTCCCACCTCTTCTCTTCCTGCTTCTTACTCATTTCACCCTCTACTACCTGCCACTCCCTCCCCTCGTCACACATTCTCCATTCCCTTCTAACTTGCCATCTCTCCTCCTCCCATCTTGAATGTCCTGTGTTACCTCTGCTCTCTCTATTTAGTATCTATTCAGTATTAGTACTGTCATTCTTTCTAACAGCCTCCGTATCCTTTCCTCAGTCAGAATGTAGACTATTACTGTTTCCTCTTTCCCTGCAAACGTAATCTCGCCTTCCCCATCCCCTTCCGAGTTCTCTTTACAAATGAACCATCCTCTTTCTCCTGGAAATTCCAACAGAGTCCTACCCTCCTGGTCCAATGGTTTGTGTTTCGATTTTCTCCTCAAAGTCTCACTCTCATTATCCCATACCCCCTTTCTTTCATCCCTTTATCTTCTCTTTCCTTGCCTCTTGCATCTGCCACATTTAACCCTTGAGTAACTTCCTCTTCGAAATTTAAGAATCTTAAATTAGATTAAAATCAAACTCAAAATCCCATTTGACGTCCAACATTCAAGTCAATGTATAAATTCCTGAAAATAAGCCAACAATCTTACGATAAAATTTGGACAAACACCACAAAATGCTCCTATTGCAATTCCTGCAAAAAAATTAAAAATTTGTTTCTTTGTACAAAAATAAAAAAGAGGAAACAAAAATGAGAAGGAAACCAACCAAATCCCCTTCCTTCTCCTTTTTATTTCTTTCGTCTTTTTTATTTTTATTACTTCGAAATCACAATAAAAAAGCATGGATAATATTCACCAACGTTTCGGTGTTCATACAGCACCCTTATCAAGGTAAGAAAATTTAGACCAGGTGAGAACAGCAACGAAAATACGATGCTACCTCCTGGATACCTGAGAACTAAGTGTGGGTATAAAGGTAAATCTTGTATACCTGAGAACTAAGTATGGGTTTAAAGGAAAATCCGTTATGAACATGATTGAACAGGAAATAAGAGCAAGTCAAGGCTCATGAAAATCTATTGCCTAATGTAATTAATCATACTAGAATAACTTTTGTTTAATTTATCCAAATCTGTTTTCAAATTAATAGACAACTTATTTTGTTTTTTAATAGAAAGCATTTCCATGAATTCTCTCTTTCTCTCATTACTTTCACTATGTAAAATTTCAACATTATCCCAGTCGAACTCATGGTCAATATAAACAAACCCTCTCGTATGTCCAGCAAGAACACTCTTATAACAGCGTCCCAAATGAACATCACTTTTCTGTTCAGCCACCTGACAGCGTTTTAAAATTCTAATTAAAACAAGAAATTGAATATTAGCGCCAAAGTAATTATGAGAATAGAGGGCGTAGCGAACGAGCGATCGGCGAGCACAAACTTTGAATGAGGGAGAGTCGAGATTTCGTTTTAAGCGAGAACGAGAGCGTTTTGTTACTGAGCGTCGTGCGAAATGAATTACGGGCGTTATTGTCGAGCGGAAAAACTTAGATCGAAACGCGTTTTACGCGGATTACTTATTTCTTATCTTTTCTGCAATTATTATCAGTGTCAAATATATCGACTATTCATTTAATCTTAATTCTACCGGAGTAATCATTTCTCCCCGAAGATTCTTTCATCTCCAGTCGATAGAGTAAGTGATCGAAACTAAGTTGATTTTGGACGTTTACACACCCTAGTATTAAGCAGTCTGCCAGTCTGTCCCACATAAGTCTTCTTACAGATCTTGCAAGTGATCTTGTAAACAACACCACCTTTTTCAAATTTATCTAAAGGATCTTTACAAAAAGTTATTATTGAATATAAGTTTTTGAAATTTGACCAAAAAAAGGAAGAACAAAAGTATTAAAAGAGCTATATTTATTTGAATTTGATTTTAATCTAATTTAAGATTCTTAAATTTCAATTTAGCTGACTTTGGATTGGAGGTCATTTGTAAGCCTTTTTTTAACATTATGTTTTTTAATCAGATCAAAGTTGCATATGGTCCTGAATCCTTCAGAAAGAATAAATTATGGTGTGATATCAACCAAAAATTAAGAGGCAGTATCCTTCAGAAAAGGTTTTTGATTGAATGTCGAAGAAATGATGTTTTACCTAAAAAAATATTTGTCTTGGATAACCAATTTCGAGATTTTGCTTTTCATAGTAATTTTTGCAACAGACAATTTGAACATAATTTAAAGAATTTCAAACTTTTAATGTTGAATTTACTGACCAAGGATGTTTCAAATCATGTTCATTTTTTTTTAAGTAAAAATTTCCAGAATTAGAAGTGAATTAGAAGTGTGTTTACCACAGGATAAAATCATTGATCTTTTGAAGCCTCAGATTTTCCTTACTCGAAGATTTTTAAAAAATGATAAAAAACATGAGAACAAACTTTCTATTTTGATTGATCAACAAACTAATGTTCGAGAGAAAAATTTAAATTTACACAAGATTTTTGAAGAAGAAGATAGGGATACTTGGTTTGTAAATTTGGAAGATATTCAAATTCCTGATTCAGTTACAAATATTTTTAGATTAGGTAAAGGTTTTAGTAACTATGTGATAAAAAGTAAATCGAAACAAATGATGGAAATAATCAAAGATGTTGTATCAAGTATACATAAAATTCCAATAGTAGATCAACAGGATTTCCGGAACAAGGTTTTACACTTGTCAAAGAGCTTTGTAAATAAGACATGTTTGCACATTAGTAGCATTGATCGTAACATTTCTGAAGGTTTCATGGTAACGAAAGGTTTTCTTGAAAACAACCCTGATATAATTTGTATGAATGCTGATAAGGGCAATATTACAGTTTGTATGCAGAAATCAGATTATATTAGTGATATGGAGGATTTGCTTTCCAATCGTGATTACTTTGATTTATTGAGTGTAAATCCATTAAAACAATTAAGAAGAGACACTTTCAGGATTCTAGACAATTGGAGAAAGAAAGGACTTTTAGGAAAAGGTATAAGATGGACTGATATAAATACCGAAGATACAGTTCTTGCAAGATGTTATGGTTTGAGAAAGATTCATAAAGAAGGCTATCCTTTGAGAATAGTTATTTCAACTATTAACACTCCCACGACATTTTTAGAACAAATCTTTAATTTGATACTCAAAGACTCCATTACAACTTCAAAATTCAATATTAAAAATAGCCAAGAATTCCAAAAAATTATTATTAAAAAAACTGTTCCTGATGACCATGTAATAATTTCTTGGGTGTTATTGCAATGTTTCCAAGTATACCCTTTGAATTGGTTGAACAGGCAATTTTAAATCAATGGGAAAATATAAAAACACGTACTCGATTAAGTCAAAACGAATTTATTAAAGGGATAGCTTTTATTATGAACTCAACTTATTTTAAATTCAATGGATCTTTTTATAAGCAAAAGTTTGGTACTCCCATAGGTTCAGTCATTTCTCCGATCTTAGCAGAAATTGTTATGGAAGATTTGGAGGTCTTTGCTTTCAAGAAGCTAGATTTTATGTTGCCCTTTTACTCTCGTTATGTTGATAACACCTTATTATGTGTTCCTCTAGAAAAGGTACAGGCAGTTATTAATGCTTTTAATGGATTTCATCCAAAACTTAAATTTACCCATGAAATAGAGAAAAATAATAAAATCAGTTCTTTGGACATAGAAGTAGTCAAAGATCAGGATGGTAATATTATTACCAATTGGTATAGGAAAAGTACATATTCAGATAGAATTTTAAATTTCTTTTCTGCTCATCGTTTTCAAAACAAAATTGCAATAATCAAAAACTGGGTTGACAGAGCTCTCGGTTTGTCCCACATATCATTCCACAAAGAAAATTTGAATATTGTTAGGAATATCCTCTTTCTTAATCTTTACAAACGAAAGTTAATTGAGCAACATATCACAATTAGAATTGAACAAATCAAAAACAAACAAAGTAACATTTCATATACAGATGATCAGAAGGAATTGAGAGAATATATTTTTTTAAATACTTTTGTTCTTCCTTTTTTTGGTCAAATTTAAAAAACTATTGAATTCATGTTAAAAAAATTTAATATTCATACCATTTTCCGTATACCATTTAAAAGGGATTCAACAATAACTTTTTGTGAAGATCCTTTAAATAAACTTGAAAAAGGTGGTGTTGATTAGAAGATCACTTCCAAGATCTGTAAGATGACTTATGTGGGACTGGCAGACTTCTTAACACTAGGGTGGAGGAACATAAAAGTGATGTTCGTTTAGGACGCTGTTATAAGAGTGTTCTTTCTAGACATACGAGAGGGTTTTTTGATATTGACCATGAGTTCGACTGGGATAATGTTAAAATTTTACATAGTGAAAGTAATGAGAGAAAGAGAGAATTCATGGAAATGCTTTCTATTAAAAAACAAAATAATTTGTCTATTAATTTGAAAACATATTTGGATAAATTAAACAAAAGTTATTCTAGTATGATTAATTACATTTAGCAATAGATTTTCATGAGTCTTTACTTTCTCTTATTTCCTGTTCAATCATGTTCATAACGGATTTTCCTTTAGACCCATACTTAGTTCTCAGGTATACAGGATTTTCCTTTATACCCACACTTAGTTCTCAGGTATCCAGGAGGCAGCATCGTATTTTCGTTGCTGTTCCCACCTGGTCTAAGTTTTCTTACCTTGATATGGGTGCTGTGTGAGCACTGAAACGTTGGTGAATATTATCCATGCTTTTTTATTGTGATTTCAAAGTAATAAAAATAAAAAAGACGAAGGAAATAAAAAAGAGAAGGAACGGGATTTGGTTGGTTGCCTTCTAATTTTTCTTTCCTCTTTTTTATTTTTGTGCAAAGAAACAAATTTTTAATTTTTTTGCAGGAATTGCAATAGGAGCATTTTGTGGTGTTTGTCCAAATTTTATCGTAAGATTCTTGGTTTATTTTCAGTAATTTATACATTAACTTCCTGTCCACCCTCCTGCAATCCTTCTCAGCTACCTAGGTTTCACTCAACATCACTACATCCCATTTCTTCACCTCTTCCCAGAATCCTTCATCTTTATTTATTAGCCCCGATACGTTCCAAAACGCTACTCTTACATCTTTCTTCCTTCCTTTCTCGCTTCTTTCATCTTTACGTCCCCTCCCTACTTTTGTGGAAACCCCGTCGCTCCACCTTCTCGTTTCTTTTCACCCTCAACTGTTTCGATAACCTCCTCCCTTCCATCCCTAGTCCCCGCTTCATCCCCTCGTCGCCATGGGCCCTCACTATACACTTCAGTCAATTTTTCTTTCTCATCATCCCATATCTACACATTTCCATTTATCCACATCCTGTCTTTCCCTATCCATACCGTGTTCCCTTTCACTCTTTCACTCCATGGTCTCTGTTTCATCATCATTTTTCTTCTTCTTTCATTCCACGCCATATCCTCATCTATCATTTCTTCCCTTCCCTTTAAAGCTTTCTTTTTTCTCAAGATATAAACTTTTTTTTCCTCACTTCTCACTTTCACTATATATATATATATATATATGCGATTTACCTTTATTCTTCCTTCCCACTCCATTTACCTCTTCTACGTTCACTTTTGCCCCAATTTCCCCCATCAACTTTTCCACTTCTTCTCTTCCTGATTCACTATCCACTTTCATTCCTCTGATCACTATATTTCTACTTCGTTTCGTCTTCTCTTCTACTTCCATTTCCCTTTCTCACTCTCTCAATCTTGTCCTCATTCTCACATTTTCTAGAATAACCTTCTCATTCACTTCTTTTATTCTCTCTCTTTCTCTTACCCCTTCATTCCCTTTCTTTATAACCTCAGACTTATATTCTATCTTTCTCACTGTTTCTTCAAACTTCTCCATAACCTTATGTTTTTCTTGCAGCCACACCAGCTCCCATTCTTCCAACTTCTCTCTAACTTTCATCATTTCCTCCCAGACAAGGTTTCAATTCTGAATTAAGACTTCTCGAGCTTGAAAGTTATACAATTACTTTCATTATTAACTTTCCTTTAATATGAATTTGATTAATATCTGAGAATCCGTGTTTTGAGATATCAAGAAATTACATTTTGAATTTAAAAAAGCTATAGAAAGGACATGGTTTTTTTCGGCTACCACCACCATAAAGCTTGTCTTTCCATTCGTATCCGTTCGTTACAAACTTTATTTGGTTTGGTTTTGGCACAACAAAGTTTAATTGGAAAATGGTCTGTAAGGAAAGAAGAATAGAGAAAAAATAAGATTGTTAGGTTTTATCGTAAAAGGGAGAATTATTCAATTTATTTAAATATGCGATTTTTCCATCAGGAAAAATGCACAACCAGAAAATAGATTTTCTCTGAAAATTAATTGCATTCTTTTCACAGCCGGTTAGCAAGGTATTTTCAAGTCCATCGATAACCTAAAAATTAGGATTTTTAATACTCTTCAATTGTAAGCCTTCAGATTTATTTATTTATTATTTTTGAAGTAATTATTAAGTAAAAAGATTATTAAATACTAGATTCATAATTCACATATTTATTATTGATTTATGATTAAAATTTGTGGTGAAATGTAATTTTTTAATTTAATAAATCACGAGCTCTGGCTAAGCCGGTAGAATTGTCTTTCGATTATGCAGTAAAAATATGACATTGAACAATTTATTCTTGTGGACGTATTTTGGATCTTGCAAAACCCCGAAAAGTTTGAACGATATTAATGCACTGACTTATGAAAAGACAGAGCTTCCGATGCGAAACCGGGCCGAGGTAAATTTTTCGAGGATCACGTAGATATCCACATCGGAATGTATGGGATTGTTCCCGTAAGCTTAAAATCCTTAAATCAGCATTAGACCTGTGGTACGAGACATGTTATTACAGTACGCAAGGTACCCAACACTCAATAATGAAACCTATTTTTGCGTATATGATACGATTCACGAGATTTGAAGTTTGCAGTTTGCAGATTTTCGATATTTTCCGTTGAAAATTACCGAAATCCAAAATAACACTCGAATCGTAACTCGTGCTAGTCGTAACTCACGCGTATCGCCATCACGAGTGCGAGTGTCATTTGTGCGCGTGAATAAACAAAATATAAATAATGTCTTTGTATTCATATCTTCCTAAGCCAAGTATTGTAATAATTATTAGATGTAGAGATGTGAAAAAATCTTCTCTAGGTTTCGAATAGATAAAGATTTGTTACATTACCAAATTTATTCGGGCTTGTGTTCTAACAATCTTCATACTGCTTACCTGTACGCTAGATGGGAAAATGACCTCGTAGTACCATGCCAAAGTACATTTACTATATCTAAGCTGGGCCATTCATAAATAATAATAGGTGGATCATTTCCATTTTCGCCAACAGCAAAATGATTGAGTTTCGAATTTTTCTAAATTGTTGTGAAATAAATTACACTTCACACCTCTTGTACAAACTAAATATTAATTTTATATAAACTTACTGTTATATGTCCAATTCCACCTCCTGTGGAACATCTTCTAAACCAAATCTTATTTTCAGCTACGTTAAAAAAATGTATCAAGTTTCCTGACACAAATATAATGGTTTCAGGGTCTGCCACGCAGATATTAAAATATCGTCGACAGTCGTAAGCAAAAGAATGACTATCTATTATTAAGGAAATCTAAGAATTACGTAAAATGGATAAAAATAGGTAAATTACGTAGAATATTAAAAATAGTAGGATACTGTAGTTCTAAAATATTAATGGGGACAGTCCCCTCTTTTGCACGTTTTGGACCTGAAATATAGTTGTCAGAGTTATAGTGAATAAGTGTTTCTTGGAAGAATTGTAAGTCTTCTATATATTCATCGGTATCAATATTTTGAATATCTGCAATAGCAACATATTTAATTTCCTTCAGTGATGCACACTTATTTATTAACCTTATAATATAATACCTTCAATCTTCCTTTTTCTCTCCAAATCTTTTGGAATTTTTTCGGTCTTATCTATATCTTCATATATGTCTGCCATTGGGCTTATAATATGTTTCTGCTTTACTGTTTTTAATATCAAAAATTTTTTATTAATTATTTTTCTGTATCTACGTTACCTAGTTTTTAATTTGGTATTAGTGTAATGACATGATATTAGCATGAAGTAGGCTTTATGAACTAGCGACACACTAGAGTTGCTATAGAAATCAACAGACAATGACGCATGTATGTGCATATAAAATCCAAGCCCACTAATAATAATGGACCTTTTTATTCATAAATTAGCAGTGCGCATGCGCAAAAAATTTCACATCACTTTTGCAATTCTTGTAAGAATTTTTATTGAAATACGCCGTGCATTATGTAAACAAGCGATTTTAAAATTTAATAGTAAACAGTTTTGTGAATAAAGATAAAAAAAGGATAGCTATAGCAGTTTCTGGCTTTCTTTCATCCATTTTCACTCTTGTTACTAATATTATTAAATTTTAGAATCAGTTATTTACAAAGTTTACTGGGTATTTAAAAAATGGAATATGGTGTAGAAGAGTGATAGCATATTTCTCCCACGGTGCACACAATATTATTTTAAACATATATATGAAAAAGTGCGACTTTGTTATGCCTGTAAGAATCGATTCGAAGCTAACTCAGAAATACTGAGGTTAGTTTGTCGTGGTTCGAACCCTACAAAAAACGTCGGATTGAAAAGTATTCAGAAGTATTAGCATTTTGAATGCGTTTTAATTCTGCTTTCTGATGCGGAGAAAAGATTTCAGAAGTATTGGTTCGCATTAACACTAGAGGTACCGAGGGCCGTCATTTGACGGTTTTCAATTTTAATTTTTTGATTATGTCCGTAATTTTTGGAGTTGATCTTTCGCGCTCCATGACTTTTATTTATTTGTTCCTTTGAATTTTTTTCTCGATTTTGAGATTTTTTGTCAATACGTTTTCTAAATATCGTATTGTTCACCTGCTTGTACCGCTACCCGTCAATTGACGGCATCGTACGAGTGAGTATCTGTAAAGTGTTCCAAGGGTGTGAGCAAAATCAGTAATAGTGACTTACCTGTGGTCGTAAATTTTATCTTTTTCTTCTCAAATTTTTTGCAGTGCAGCATTTATTTTCATAATTTGTTACCATATATCCGCCGAAAAAATTCCAATAATAGCGGTGGGCTTTTATACTTACTATTCTTAGTGTTTTGACCTAATTATTTTTTACAGTGTACCATCAGTTGTGGTGACCATGATAGTTGTAAGACTTAAAATATACTTGAAGCAATATACGTAACAAAAAACATCACAATATATCACTTTATAAAAGCTTTAAATATGGTCATGTAGTCCGGTCACTTTGGGCGTGAATATCTCGGAGACGAAAAGTAGTTTTAAAAAACTGTAAACTGCATGTGAATGTGTCTTCATTTATGCGTCGAGTACATGTTTTCCGGTTATTGTGGAAAAATCTCGTGAGGAACAACAGGTCAACTTTGAGAAGCTCCTGTATTGTCAATTCTGCCTTAAAAATTTTGAAAATTTTTTTCCCTTACTCTTAGAGCCTTAAGAACTTATATGTGTTTTGAAAAATTGAATATTTTTATAAACATGGCTATAAAGTAGTTTAAAAGAAAAAAAATTACCTCCCGTACTACTGCACGTACGATAATGAGCCGAAGCTGTTAATGTTTAAAAAAGAGAAAGTATTAACGGTAGTGGGTCTGTGTTCGGTAACAGGTGGTGAAAGAATTTTACAGAATTTGTGTGGAAGGTGTGAGTGGAGTGTGGAAGCCTAGGAGGTGAGTAGGGTTGTGCAGGGTGAATTGGGAAGATAAAAATTAATTTACAGCGTAGGTGTGAGGTAGGATTTAGATATTAAGGGAAAGTGAGGTTAGGTTGGCAAGGAGTCGGGGGAGTTTGTGGTCAGGAGTATGGGGCCTTAGAGGGGTCAAGGGGGCTTCAAGCAGAGTTGGGGGATCTCAAGGGAGAAAAAGGGGTGTTTGCAAGGGCTGTGACGAATTGAAAAAAATGAAATAAAATAAAAAAGAGAAATAAAGGGAAAATTTGGCGGCAACAGACAGCACTATTCTCCAGTGACATCTGTCGGCTGCGGAGGAGACTGCATGGAGAGGTCCCAGTTACCGAGGGCAGAGCGGGAGGTGGGCAGTGAGAGTACTGGTAGTGAAATTGACGGGGAGGAAAATTTCCACGTGCCACGACGGCCAACAGTGCGTGGTCGACTTTCGAGCAGCGCGTCGGGGAGTGGGGGAAAACGGAACGGTGGGAACGAAGGAAGCGAGATAGTAAGAGAGAGAGCGTCAAGCGCAAGTCACGTGGAGGTTCTCTTGAAGAGGAAGAGAGATAAACAAGAGAGGAAAGGGAAGTAGTTGGCGGGGGTAAGGGAGCGAAATTAAAGGTATTTTGGAGAGGGTAGAGAATATGATAGAAGAGAAAGTGGAAGAGCGTAAGAATGAAAAGGAGGAGAGGGAGGATAGGGAAAGGATAAGGGCAATAGAGATGAGAATGGAGAGAAGAGAGAAGGCAGACAGGAGAAACAATATTGTGATAAGAGGGTTGAAGCTAAAGAGCAGTGAAGAAAGGGAGGGGGTGGAAGCGCTGCTACAGAGCATAGGGTGTGTTAAAGAGATAGTAGGAAAGGTTAAGTTGGAGGGGAGGAAGGAGAAGGAAGTGGCGGTTGTGGAGTTGAAGAGCTGGGAAGAAAACTTGGGCGTGATGCGGAATAAGAATAGAATAAAGGATAGGGTAGTTTTCATCGATCACGATTTGACGAGAAAAGAAAAGGATGTGCAGAGAATGCAGTACGACAGGGCTAGGAGTGAAAGGAGAGAATGGAGATCGGCAAGGGTCGGATATCAGAAAATAAGAATAGATGAGACAATGTGGGTGTGGGACGAGGAGAAAGAGGTTTTGAAGGAAGTGCAGGAGAATTTATTTCGTAGGAAGTAGGGGGGGCGAGGGTCATGCAGGGTAGAGGACTAGTGAAGGTGCTGTACTGGAACGTAGCACGGATAAAGAAGAAGGCTGAGGAGTTCTGGAGGTTTATAGCCAAGGGGGTATAGGTGGAGAATTCAGGAGGCGGTCAGAGTGAAGACGAAAGGAAGAGGTAGTGGGTGAATTATAACGGGTGTTAGAGAAGGATTAGAGGAAGTATTTCATGAAAAGGAAGAGGTGGAGGGAGTGCAAATGAGAGAAGTAAATATAGGAGGGGTAACGTGTAAGTTTGTGGCAGTGTACAATAAGGATGGGATGGAAGGAATTAAAGAAATGGTGGAAGACTTGCCAGGCGAAAGGGAGGAGGGTACGGTGGTACTGAGTGGGGACTTTAATGTGAGGATGGGGAGGGAAGGAGGCCTTTACAGGAAAGGGGACGGCTTTGAAAGGAAATGCAAGGATAAGGTAATAAATAAGGAAGGGGTGATTCTAAGGGACTGGATGTAGGATAGAGGCTGGGCGGTGGCGAATGGTATGGTAACTGAGGACGAATAGGGGGAATACACATGTGTAAGTAAGGTGGGGGTGTCGGTGATAGACTATGTAGTCATGAATACGCATGGATGGGAGGAGACGGAAAGATTCGCAGTAAAGGGGAGGGTGGAATCAGACCATCAGCCATTAGGGCTGTGGATAAGGGGTGAGAGTGGCAGAAGGCAAGAGGGGGAGGGGAAGAAGGGTCGATGGGGGAGAGGGTGAGCTGGACAAGGGCGGCGATAGAGAGCTATAAGGAGCAGTTAAGCAACCTACGTTTTGAAGGGGAGTCGGTGGAAGAGATATGGGAGGATTTGAAAGAGAAAGTTAAAGGTTGCATGCAAAAGAAGGTATTCAAAAAGAATAAGAAAGGAATGGCGAAGTCGTGGTGGGATAGGGAATGTAAGAAGATGAAAAGGAAGGTGAAGAGGAAGTACAAGAAGTGGAAAGAAGGTATAGCGAAAAGGGAGGAGTACGTAGAAATGAGGAAGGAGTTTAGATTGATGTGTAAGAAGAAAGAACAGGAAAAGGAGGAAGATCTGGAAGAGGAGTTAGGAAATGTTAAGACAGAAGGGGGTGTGTGGAAGATAATAAATAGGTTTAGAAAGCGTAGAGTGGGGATAAGTGAGAAGATAGGGAGTGAGGAGTGGAGGGAGTTTTTTCAAGAATCATTTCAGGGCTCAGATTCAAAGAAGAGGGATGGTGGGAGTAGAAGAACGCGGGACGCAGAGATGGAGGAGTTGGGTGATGAGGAGGTAGAGAAACAGATAAGGAAGTTAAGAAGGTCAAAAGCAGCAGGGCTGTATTAGGTGGAGAACCAAGCATGGCTGTTTAGTTCACAAGAGGTTAGGGAGAGGCTGAAGGAGGTAGTAAAGAAAGTATGGAGGGGGGATTAATTCCGAGGAGGGTGGAGAGAAGGGTTAATAGTGCCACTGTATAAGAAAGGAGACAGGAATAGGCAGGAAAATTATAGAGGGATTACGCTAATGAATAAGGCGTATAAAATATACGCGATGGTGATGGCGGAGAGGCTGCGGAAGGATGTCGAGGGGAAAAGAATATTGCCGGAGATGCAGGCGGACTGTAGACGGGTAGGAGTACTATCGACAATATCTATGTTCTGCAGCACGTGGTGGATAGCGCTTAGTACGGAAATTTTTTTTCAAAATTTTCAATGCGAAATTGACAATACAGGAGCTTCTCAAAGTTGACCTGTATACTCGAAGCGCCTTATTTCCGTGTTCTTCGGCAAACAAACGATGACAGTTCCTGACGAGATTTTTCCACAATAACCGCAAAACATGTACTCGACGCATAAATGAAGACCCATTCACATGCAGTTTACAGTTTTTTAAAACTATTTTTCATCTCCGAGATATTCACGCCCAAAGTGACCGGACTACATGAAAAAATCAGAGAATAGTGTTAAGCATTACGCTGCTGAATGCGAGACGGCAGTGTCAGAGCAGTGTGGCTGCTTCGCATTTAAAATTATTGGATCGTACTAAATTCAGCAGTGCCGAATGCGAGCTGGTACGGAAAATTAGGAAAGAATTCTTCGCATTGAAAAGTATTGGATCGTATTAAGTCCAGCAGCACCAAATGCGGCTTGGTGATGAGAATTAGGAATAAATTCTTCGTATTTAAAAGGATTCGGAAGTATAGGTCAATCAAAGTTTATAATAATTACAAGCGTAAATAGACAAATTTCTTAATTATACATGTTTTTTTAAGGTAACTTAAAAAGATAAGCTACATTAAATCTCTGGCAATTCTCAAGATTATGCATGCTTTGTGCTATTTTGGTGAAATATTAAAACACAGGCTGAAATTAAGTTAAACTTTGGCACGTACAACATTCTTTTCTTAAATAGTAATTAAATATTGGTCATCACATTGAAATATAATAAATATAATACGAAAATTGACACCTCGCAACACCCCTTTATTACTTCAAAAACAAGAATACTGATCAAGTAATATTTTAATTAATATTGAAATACTT
>CAKNWT010257520.1:0-10836 GCA_932066315.1 Andricus coriarius
CAATGTAAAAGCCGATATAGAGCTCTGAGGAGAATCTAAAAGATCCAACTAAGAATCATAATAATAATAAGAGTCAAAGAGGGAAAAGAAGACCAGAGATGATAGAAGCGTTTTTCGAAATCGTCAATGAACATAATTTTTTTATTTGGTGTTACTTGAACTTTTCTGATATTGTGGATTTGCCTGCCACTCTCGTCTGTACCGCTCGTTACTTCTTTGGTCTCCTCCCTGCCGTGTCTTTTATCTTCATTTCTATCACTTCTATCTCTCCTATTTTCGAATCTATTTTCTTTATTTCTATAATTCGCTTCAAGGCTCTCTCCCTTACTTCTGTTCTGTCTGGTCTACTAAATCTGTCCTCATAAGGTCTATCTTGTCTACTAAATCTGTCCTCGTAAGGTCTATCTTGCCTGACACTGTAATCCCTATTATTATCTCGGCTCGAGTAACTACCGTGAATCCATGAACGTTTTTTTTTTTTAATTTCTGACGTATCATTAAAATCTGTGTTGCTCATATCGAATTGAATATTTACAGGCAGTTGTCTAGTTACCATGTGATTTCTAGTGTGATATGCTAAAGCAAGATCAAAATAGTTTGATCTTTTAACCTGGCTGTAAAAATATTCCGTGTATGATCTGTCCTTTCGATAACTGTACCTCCTGTGTCTCCATACGCTTTTATTTTCAGCCCTAATTTCAAATGAGTAAAATTCTCCTAGAAAATCGATCCTAAACTCCTCATAAACATCCCACCGGTAAGCGTTCGCAACAAACCACAACTGTGCTTTCCCTTTAGAGCCAATTTCACGATTAAAAATTCACTATTCTTTGGCACATTCTTTAACTGTAAGTATTCTTCTAAATCACGTACAAAATCATTGAGGTTCTCTTTCATTTCATCTTTAAATTTCGGAGAAGAAATATCACTTTTAACCGATCCACCTTAACCATTTCTATTTCGATTCGTATTAATTAATTCATTAAACCCTTCGCGAAAAATTCAACAAATCAGTCATTTCCCTGGATGCATTGTTTTGATATTGTGGTGGGAGAAAATCATATTTGTTTTGCGCATTCGAATTTTCATTCGCTATTACTTTGCCATTCATTCGTCTTTCTTTGCATATGGAATTAATTTCCTCTCTCTGATTTCGATCTATATTATTATTTTGATTTCTGGCCAATCCCTCATCACGTGCATCGTTACCATTACTAGAAAAAAAGCTTGATTTTTTCTCTTGAAAAACATCCCAAAACGAAAATGGGATGGAAAGTATTGGTTGAGTTATAGAAGGTCATAAGAGCGCGGGTGCCCCGCGCCAACTAGCCACGGCGCTACTAGCCCGGTAAGAAGAGAAGAATTAAATAAAAATTCAGAATCTGAATTCCCATTAATATGTGACTTTTCCTCCATCGAAAGTTCCACCAACGAACACAAAAAAAAGCAAAACCTATTCCTTTTAATCGACTCAGAAAAATTTAATGGAAGCGTATTGGGAGAAATTAAAAAGTGGAGAAATGTCACTTTTATTATTATCTTTTGATTGGACTTGGATTCTGCCTTATTCTTCAGAGATTCTTGTTAATTTTTGAATGGTATTTTGAAAAAGAAATTAAATTGAGCGCGCACGGAAAAAAGAATTAAAAACCAATCGCGCAAAAAGACCGGTTCACTGGGAAAATAATATTTTGCTTTTTAAAATTTGAGAGGCGTGCCTTCTTACAATGGCCCATTGAGTTAGAGTGGCATCATCATTGTCATCTGTTGGAGAAATAGACAAAAAAAGGGACAGATTAGAAGGAATTAAAATAAGCAAAAATAAAGCATGTAAGTATGGAATTAAAAATAACCACGAGAAAAAGAATTGAAATTTCCAAACTTATGTTGCACACGGAGGAATAGAAACCATGTAAGTGCACGCATTTTGTGGACGGATTAGGAAGAATTAAATAATGGAAAAAACATCATGTAAGTATGGAATTAAAAATAACCATGTTCGCCTGCATGGAACTCAACACAACTGGCAATCGTTAAGAAAATAGAAAATAATTGGTTTCGGAGATAAACCTATTCTTTCGTTGGGCACTTCTTCCGATGGAAAATGAGCACATTCAAAAAAATTAAATAATGCACAAGCTTTCGTTTGAATCTGAAAATATTAATTTTTCTCTATTCTTCTCTTCTTACCGGGAGGCGTACTGTAGTGACTCAATAGTTCTGATAATTGATAAAAATTATGTTTCTGCTTACGCGTAACAAAAATTTCATTTTATTTCGACTTTTTTATAGTTTCAGAACAATTTAGATATCTCGTGGCCACAAAACCAATAGTTTTCATCTCAAATTATAGACCGCGAAGAGAAGAGCAAAGTGTACCTTAAATTGAATACAAAATCATTTTTTAAGTAACACTGTGAGACGCAAGGGGACTCACGTAAAAAAAGCACCACGAAATGTGAAAGGCAAGGAGACTCACATCAAAAAGCACCCCAAATTATTAAAGGCAATGAGAAGAACACTAAAAAAACTCACCAAAACGTGGGAAGCAAGAGGACTTATCAAAAACTATCTCGACATGTAACAGATAAGCAGAACCATCCACCAATTTCTGAAACTATCAAAAAGTCGGAATAAAATGAAATTTTTGTTACGCGTAAGCAGAAACATAATTTTCATCAATTATCAGAACTACTGAGTCGCTACAGCACGCCTAGTAGCGCCGTGGCTAGTTGGCGCGGGGCACCCGCGCTCTTATGACCTTCTACAACTAAACTAATATTTTCCATCCCATTTTCGGTTTGGGATTTTTTTCAAGAGAAAAAATCAAGCTTTTTTCTAGCCTAATTAAAAGAATATAAAAAATGCCGCATTGAGAGAAAATCTCAGAAATGTTTTTTAAAATGAAAAGTCATGGTAAAATAATTTTTGTTATCGTTTAATGAATATTTTTATTGTAAACCTGGTTAAAATACCTTTTCAAAACCCTCATAAAAAAGTAAAATTGGATAACTATATCAGGAGTTATGTACAATTGAAGGATAGAAGTCGCGGTGAATTGTAGAAAATTCAGGCCCCTGTATCTTGACAATTCGTTGTACTAGGTGCGCCCCCTTCACAGAATTTAAGGAGGTCCACTAGCACTACAATCTGCCGGAGTTTGAATAAGATAGGCGACAACCAAATTTTAGGCGGGGACACTTGGCAAATTTTACCTCATTTATGAAAATAATAACTGGCAACTAATATTTTAGAAATAAATATAATTATTAATACTAATAATCTTCATAATTTTAAGCGTACTGAATGTTTGCGGCTAAAACTAGAAAATCGATCCGACGGTGAAGTTAGGCGGGAAGGGTGAAAAATAATGCTACGTTTAACACAGGAACGAGCATTTGCACATGCACATGCACATGCGCATTTTAAGTTGCACACTTCGTTGCACTATCAGCGCCATCTAGCGGTACCCCGGAACTAAAACGATACATGGGAGTGCCACCACTATGCTTTCGACTACACTGAAATCAAACCTAGAACCCAACGAGACTCGATTGCTATTTTTATTGCAATGAACTTCGATAGAGAACAATCATTCTGATCCCAAAGGTGCAAAAATCGTGGCAAACGGCTTTCACATTTAGGATAAAAGTGCCCACAGTTTTTCGGTATGTACAGCGAATCAAATGGAATATCTATACAATTATTGCATAAAATTCGTTATAATCACTGATTATGACTCTATTGTATTGACGTGTTTCAGGAAAGTCATATTTGTATGCTTCTCGTATTTAAGTTTTTATTTAGCTAAATAATTTTTAGACAGGTCGTAATGACAAGTTATTTGACTACCTAACTTTCAACTAATATTTGAGAAAAACAAATCAGCTAAGCAATTTTTCACTTCTGTTTTTCTGTACAATATTTTGAGAATATGTTGCAAAAGTAGTTCAAATTTCATTTTTTGCTTAAAATTTCATCAACATGTGAAACATACACATTTTTCAATGTTCTTGAAATTTGCACTGTTTAAATCGGTTTCTTTATATTACAGCACACATATAACACAATTCAGCACAACTAATGTTTTTTCAAAAAAGCAAAATGGCTGTGTCAAATTCTTGCACATTCATTGTATATAGAACATTTTGATATCTTTCAACTTACTTCGAAGAAAAAGTTGTAACTCCTAACTCTCCCATAATTAAGAATTCACCGAAAAACGAATGGTCTTGTAGTTATTCCCTAAATACTTCTGAGAGCTTACTTGCTGATGCAAATAATTATGTTTATTGGTCTGAAGGTGAAAATGATGAAGAAGATAAGATCAATGATTTTTCGGTGATAGGTGAAACTAGCTCTCAGACTGATCACAAGAAAGCTAAAAAATTATATTAATGAATCCAGATTTATGTATTAAATTAACTAAAGTAATTGAGCAGTGGGATGGGAAACTTCTTCCACAATTACACAGTAAGCATCGAAAAGTTGATCGTCTCCCAGTTCTAGTAATGAGTGCAGTAGTGCATGAGTTACTAGGAATTCCAAAGCTTGAGGAGGGGACCGGAGAAGCGCAAGCTTCTTTTTATTATAATTACTCAATTGCTTGAAGGATGGAAGATTGCGGATGAGGTTGGTGGTATGTGTTTTGACACTACGGCGTCCAATTCAGGACCAAGCAATGGCATGTTCGCGATTTTGGAACGCAAACTTGGAAGGTCGGTGTTATACTTAGCGTGTCGTCATCATATTCATGAATTACCGTTAAAAGGAACTCATGACCATTGCATGGGACCTACGTCTGGGCCAGATGTACTGCTCTTCAAGCGATTTTAAGAAGCATGGCCAGAATTGAATGTGAACAACTTTAAATCTGGCATCAGTGACCCTGAAGAAAGCAAAGCACTCATACTCTGAAGATACCTTTTTTACGTTCAAGAATAAAAAAGTGTACATAATATTCTAAAGGAACGACGCGATTACGCTGATAGACCATATGTTCAGGCACGAAGGGCGCGTAGGGTCAATTCTAGAAGGTATAGTAAAAAGGCGAAATGGAAAAGGTAGGCAAAGATTTAAATACGTCAGACAATAGTATATTTCGATACAAAAGGCGAATCAGGCGTTTTGATCACTGCGACTGATATACTCCACATGAACCCGGAGCTGGGACTCATGCGGCGCCTTTAGAATCGCAGTGGTCGAGTCTATTGACCATCGTAAACGATGTTGACAATTCAATTGTTTAACTGATAAACATACACATTGTTCTTTCCTAGATTCGAAATATTTTATTTATCGAAGGGTGTAGAAATTATCTAATCTTTTGAAGTTGATGCAGTTGACGGAACTCACGATTGAGATGTTGATACATGTGGTCGATTTGAACTACCTGTCAAAATTGTGCGTCCTTTTACGAAAATGGGATTGAAAACAGAATTGGCTTAGAAAGCGTCTTAGTCTGCGAAAAATTAAGTTAGACACTTTTTTAAAAACCTGCTAGAAAGCTGATTTAATACCGAGCCCTACTTGAAGTATTTTCGATCAATAGGGAGCGAGGTAACATGTGAGAAAGTGTGACCTATTTTCCGTTTTCAAACAGTTTTCGATTCTCAACTGCCGTTCTCTACAAGTTTTAGGGAAGTAAATTAAAAAAAGTAATACTTTCCTTAACTGAAGTCTGAAATCTTCTCTTTAAAATGAGTCCAAGAAAATAATAAAATAATTACTGGTTCTCGAATTATCATCAAAAATGTGGAAGCAGGCCCAAGACGAAATTGCCCATTTGAGTAGTGACAGCAGTCTTTTGTCTCCTATTTCCCATGCGCTAACAAAAAATAGAAGCTCGAGTGTCGCTCGAACGACCGTTTCTAATCTGAATTTTTAAAGTGGAAACACAATTTTTACCGGTAGTGTAACAATGTAGATTTTTCTATAGATCTTTCTATTTCAATTGATTCGGTAATTTTTGAGAAAGTTCTTTTCTAATCATTTACAGAATCTCTCAGGTATCTTTCTGCTGCTGGAGTGGATTTCCAGCTACCATGCTCTTTTAGCTCTGTAATATCAGTACCTACACCGACGAGTAATTTTGCTGATGTGCTTCAAAAACTATGGCTTGAGTACTGATCAGGAATCTCCTTTTTGAAAAATGCAGCAATTTTTTAGGCATAATGCCTTTTTTTCAATCCCCATCAATTGATTATTACATTGACCTTTCCGTCAATTATTCAAAAATTTATTCTTAGTCACATTTGCTGGAGGCAGTGCTCCATATTTCTCAATAATTTCACGTAATTGTCTCAAAACTACAACTGATTTTTAAGCTCCATTTTCTTCTTTAGAATCGAAAATATCAGGGTATTTTTGTTTACTGTAACATTATCTGTAAGGATATTATAAATTTTCTCCCGTCATAATCTACCAGCCATTACCCATGATCATAATAATCTAAAAAAATAAATTGCAGTTATTTTGTTTTCAAGATACCATAAAGGTTTAAAGAAATTGGAAAAAAATCAGAGAATCCAATAGAATTCAAAAAATTTCTAAAGATCGTATACAGGTGACTAAAGATTTCATAAGAATTGTGAAGATTTCGAATATTTTATTACGAAGATTTCTCAAGTTATTTTGATGAATTTAGAAGCATCCAAGAGTTTTCTGAAGGTCCCAAAAAATTTTTACAAACCTTTCTTTTAAAGAAGTATTTACTTTTGTTATATTTTGTGTCCACTTTAAAGGCTTACCTCTTCCACCAAATGTGTATCATCAGGGCTATGCATGTGGAAAAGCTGCTGATGTGGTTGGTTGCGAGAATCATTGCTTTCTTTGGAAATTATCATTTTGCTTGTTCCTTTGTTAATGAATTTACTTTATCCAAGGGTTTAACGTTGATATTCTAATACGCAAGTAATCTACTTTCAAAGAGCGAATACCTAGAAGAAACCGTTGATGGTTTTAGTTTATCTTCTTCGGAGAGTTTTTCAACTTATACCAACATAACTTTCATCGAAAATTTGAACGCAATCTTCGTCAACGAAATCCAACTGGTTTCTTTTGTGGCAATGAACAAGATTTCTAATGCTACCAGACTTATGCCTACAAAGTTTAGACCCCAGAAAAAATCATATGTTCACACATTGATACGTTGTAAAAATCAGTTCGTGAAGCGAGCGGCAAGCGCTCTCATTTAAGGTGTTTCAAACGAGTCAGTTTTTCGAATAATACAAAATACGGATACAAAGATGAATTCCTTGATGTAATATTTTTGCCACACAATCTAAAGGGCCTTTTTTCGAAAAACGGTCTCGTTTTTTTTTTAAATTGAAAATATGCTGAATTTTCTGCGCCTAGAAACGACCAACGCACCATCGGTAGAGTACCCATGGTGTGTTACGAGCCCCGGTGATACTAGCGCTATGAAGAATCACCTTAATCACACACTTATGGCCACGTCTCACGACAGTGAGATGGGTAGCATGATGAAATTACGAAGACAGGCCGACGAAACCCTTGATACAGGGACCCTCTATCCGCAACCTGAGGACGCGTTCGGTAGCCTTGTCATAGGCCCTTCGGTTTTATTCCAAAAGAATCGATATATATATATATATATATATATAGTATAGTATAGTATAGTATATATAGTATATAGTATATATAGTATAGTATAGTATATATATATATATATATATATATATATATATATAATTCAGGGTGACACCATGAGCCCTCTCCTCTTTTGCCTCATATTATTGCCACTATCTCTCGCACTTCAACATTCCAAAGGGTACCTCTACGCCAAACCTGGAAATCTAAAGCATAAGGTCACTCATGTATTTTACATGGATGATCTCAAGATCTATGCTAAAAATCAAGAAAAACTACATCTAGATCTAGACATTGTCAAAGAGTACACTCAAGAAATTGGAGCTCGTCGACCGAAACGCTATACGACACCTAGGCGCTGGAAAGACATACACATACCTGGGCGTGCCACCGGGCCGCATTCAGTACGTGACATCTATCAAGGATACTCTCCGATGCAGATAAAAACGTCTCATCCGACGGATTTCGTCTTCCGAACTGTCGGCGAGGAAGAAAGTATCTGCGACGAACATGCTTGCCGTCATGGTAGTACTCTATTCATTTGGAGTGGTTCCATGGACGAAGGACGAACTCAGATTCCACGATATCGGGTCTCGCAAGGTTATGCACAGTAACAAAAGCATGCACCTTAAATCTTCTGTTCCGCGACTTTACATCTCATGCCGTCAACGTGGTCGCGGAATACTAAATCTTGAATGTCCTCACAACAGGATTATTCTGGGTACAGCACATATAGTCGCAAATGGACAAGACCCTCTTCTTAAAATGGCCAGGAAACACGAAGAAGTGGGCAAAGGGGCGTTTCTCTACCAAGGAGCGGATGAGGCTGCTGAAACACTCGGCCTTGACTCCTGAAGGTCTGCCTTAAGAAAACACAGGAGAGACAACTCCGCGAACAGCCCCTCTAGAAGAAGATACACGGCATCTTCCACAGAAATGTGGAAGATCTGTCGATTTTGTATGAGCTAACGTTTGCTTTCCTTAAATCGCCCGGATTGAAATCGGGCAAGGAGGGTTTCATTTTGGCATGCCAAGACGGTGTCATTTCCACTCTAGCATACCGTCGTGTCATGCACACCCCGAGCATCTAGGACACATAATATCTGGTTGTCCGACTCATGCGGGAACGACCTACATCCAAAGGCACAATGCAGCACTAAGAGTGATTTATTACCATCTCTGTCACTCTTACGGCATCAGCTCAAATACCGCTCCACTAAACGCTCCTAGGGAAATAAAGTCAATTGTCGAGAATGAGAAGTGTCGGATATACTGGAACTTCATATTCTCGAGAATTGTTTCTGTTGCGCACTCGAGGCCTGACATGGTTCTTCTGGACTTCGAGAAATGAACCATGTTCGAGATCGAATTTTCGGCACCAGCTGACAAAAACATCATAGCCAAGGAGAATGAAAAGAAAGAGAGGTATAAAGAACTTATAAGGGAGTTGCGACGGCTATACTCGGAATATTCGGTTAAGCTTATCGTCTTGATCATCGGCGCTCTTGGAGGTGCCAAGGTTTCACTGTTTAATAGTCTGAAAAGCATCCTTGCGTGTCAAGAATATGTAGAAGGCGGTCGTCCTTGGGTCGCTCCGTGTTCTCAGGGTGCACGAGACTTTTGCCGGATCATGGTATTGAACTCGTCGCAGACTGTAACTACCTATCTTACGGTCGTGAGGCGTGGTTACAGCTGAAATTTTACCGCGATTTCGCTGAGAGCGGGTGCAATTTTTCAAATTAGCACCTGCTCCCAGCGAATTCCTGCGATTGTCCTTATGACAAACTTTTAACTATATACATACAAAAGGAGGAAAGAACCTTTTTAGAGACTTTAAGAATATTACATCTATTAGAAATCATATAGAAAAATTGAAAAATTAATCCTTCGCTGCTCGCACTATCGAGGACGATAGTAAAAAACCGAGATGGGTTGTTACGAACCCCCTTGGAATCAAAATAATTATTTCAAGTAAAAGACAGAGAGGGAGAAAGAGGGAGGGCGAGAGAAAGGGAAGGAGAGAGAGATAAACATACTGTTCGAGATTGAATGATAATTTTTAATCTGTCTTTATATTGAAAGCTTGTCTTTATTAATTGAAGATTGATCGACGTATTTTTCTTTACAAATTGATTTTATATAAGGTTCCATTTGTCATTATACCAATTCTAGTATTTAAATTTTCATATCATATTTATTAATTCTATTTCCATACTTCTTATTCTTATCATGAGTCACACTCTTTAAATTTGGTGTGTGTGTGTGGAACCTTTCACAGCTTGCTTGTGCAAATCAGTCGTCGTCAAACCGATCAAAGGTACGCTTGTCTCATCGTTTCGGATTCAAGATACCTTATTATAATTTGTAGAAATTAAATTATTAGAGTCTTACTGTTTTAAATAAAGACCACTCTCAGCAGAGAGTAATTGTTACTGTTTAATTCATGTGCATTACAACGTTTAATTTCACCTAAAGTTCAAGTGATCACAATGCGTATTATTAAACATTTTTTCAAAACTTTAATTTCGTTTGCTCGCGAACATTTATGGTCCTTCGAGACTGGATATCTTTCGGCTGCAATTTACGGGTTGGTTCGTAAGTTATAGTACTGCAATGTGTGCATCTCGAATCAGTTCTTTAGAGTGCAACAGTGACGTTTGACAGTTTTTACTGATGTGTTCTTCTGGGATTATCCTCAGTGAAAGGTGACTTTTGAGACCTGTTCTTGAGAAACATGTGCATCGGACAATCTAAGCTGCATTCCTATCAACATTTGCAGCATGGAAACCTGAAAATGAGCATCAATTCAAGCCGTTTTCTAGAGGTTTCGGCAAAATTGTCCTCATCAGTGTGCAAAAGGTTAGTACAGTGTACTTGATTCGTGACAAGCGTATGTCCTTGTCATTCGCGTGTTATGCAAAGATGTCAACAATGCTCATAATTCTTATTCTACGAGTGAATTGTATTGACAATAACAAGTGCGCGTTACTATCAAATAAAGTGACACTAAACTCTGGTTTCTCATTCACGTTGGCTAATTTACTTGATTAATGTTCTTCGTAAAATTTATTCACATATTTTCGGACTTTTGAATTGGTGACGTTACTTCTCACACAGAACAGTCACGTGGAACCTTGAACTTGATATTGATTATTTTCGGTCGGTTATCTTCGCTTCAAATAGATACTTTCGAACGTGTCAAGTTAATGTCAAATGCAGACGACG
>CAKNWT010257521.1:0-18535 GCA_932066315.1 Andricus coriarius
TTCTGAAAATATCGAAAAAAAGCTAGAAGATTTTAAGGAAATTTATTAGTTTTGAAAGATTTTCACTGGGAAACAGTCGAATCATTTGAAAATATAAGTACATGTTTTAATAAAATTAAAAAATAATTTAAAATTTGAAAATATTTCAAAGAATTGAAAAAATGTTGATTTCTGTAAATTTCTAATAAAAAATGTAAAAGCTTTTTAAGAATTTTAAAAGATTTCAAGACGTTTACATTTTTTTAATTTCAGAATATTTTGAAAGATTTTTTAAATTGTCAAAAAATAATCTGGCAAACTTAAAGTCAATTTTTTAGTTTTAAAAAAATGTTAGGAAACATTCAAATCGTTTCAGAAAGTATACTGAAGTTTTGTAAAAATTTCGAAAAAAATTCAAAAAAGAATGTGGAAGATTTTAGGGCCATTTCAGCAATAACTCGACTCAGCTTAAAGGATCTTTAGAAATTTTGGAAGTTTTGAAGAGATTAAAGATATTTGGAAACTTTGAAAGGTTAACGAAAATTCATAAAATATTTTTAAATTTCTTTCAAACTTCTGGAAGTTCTTAATATCGTTTAAGCTAAACTGAAAATTTCCTAAAATTTTTATATCTGAAGTTTTTAAAATTCTCTTTGAATATTCTAAAAAAACCTAGGAAAATTATATTTATATAGTCTTAAAAGAAAAAAAGAAAATAAATATGAAAAATAAATTGTAATTCGAAATTTTTATTTTGTACTACAAATTATTTTTCACTCACGAAAAATTATTTTTCGAATGTAACCTTATGTTCTTTTTTTATAAATTAATTGTCAGGAAAAATGAGACATTTTCAAAATATTAGTTTACATTTTTAACTTTCTCAATCTCACTTCTTAAGGAAATTGATATACTGATAAGCATACATTTCAGAAAGATTATTTTTAACCTGAATAAAGTGAGGTTAAACAGAATAAGTTAGTAAATAATTATTGTTTTTCCATTTAGAGATAGTAGCTTGTCATGTTCTTCGAGTTGATCTGATCTATTTAAAAGTTTCACAATATTACCTTCTCATTGTTTCAACAAAGTCATTGAAATTTAAGAAAAAAAATTCATTTGAAGTAATCAAAACTGATCTACAAATTAAAGCACTCAAAGTCAAACTTTTCTGAATTTAAAACATTGTAAATTGAAGCTTGTAAAATTTTTAATTCGGAAATGTTTAATTTAAAGGTTTAATAATTTTCGGCATTTCATACCCTCCTGAAGCTTTCTTCATTTTCAGTTTCTCAAGCTTATCATTTGTTTCTTCGCCTGTAAGATCCAAATCGGTTTTCTATAGTTAATCCATTTTCCCATTAATTTTTGTATGAGGTTTCGTTTTTCCTTTTTTTTCTTCCTGTTTTTGAGCATGTACTTCCAAATAGCTTTCTCTATTTTTTTGCGATTTTTACTCCTTTGATTTATCCTCCTTATTCTTACTTTTCTCATCTTCGTAAATCAGTCACCTCTAAACACGTTCAGCAAGCCCCAACCGATCGAGTCAAACGTCCCGCGATTCGAGACGACCAATAGAATGGTCCGTCGCGTCGGTCCCCGCCACAGGGCCTCCCACCCCATTCATCGCTAGCTGAGGTGGAAAGGAGGCTACAAAAGCTCGCACACAAGAACGGAAGGAGATACAGTGATCCCAACTTTGGCATGTTGAGCTACTGCGCTTGCCCGGCACATCGGCCCTCATTGGACGCTGTCGGCGCGCGATTCAAAAAGGGTATAATTAACCATTATAAATTGCGCAATACACTCAAACTAAAATGTGTAATTAAATAAGAACTACACACATTCATGTTCGTAAATGCATTTAACTTCAAAAACCTTTGTTCATGAACTATAAATTTATCTTTTGAATTCAAAGAAAATATGCTATTGTTAACAAAATATACGCATTAGTATTTTTTTCTAACCTTACATCACAAACTACGTAATTTCTGATATCAATGTGCGATTTATAATAATTAACTACTTTAATTTTAACAATTTTTAATTATACCAGACTTAAATCGCGCGCCAACAGCGACCAATGAGGGCCGCTGCGCCGGGCAAGCGCAGTAGCTCAACATGCCAAAGTTGGGATCACTGAGGAGATATCTGCGCGAGTTTTCTGGCTGCAACCATCCTCCACACTATTGGAGCGCCACTTAAACCACTGCCAGCTTTCTGGCAGGCTCTCCTTTAACGCTTTACTGGTACGGTGGGGGTCGGATGCGACCCGAGCGTTGGCTGTTCCATTTTCATCGCCCCCACAAATTCAAAGGGGTCTGTAGTGGCCAGGTACCCTACCAGTCAGTACCGTAGGAGGTGTCGAGGCAGCCGCAGCTACGTGGTAGGTGATATTTGCTTCCCTAATCTCTGTTTTTCGGTGAGATGCTACCAATTTTACTACACGGAGAGAAATCTGTTGCGAATATCGCATCGGACGATATTGCTAATTACGCAAGCAAGTGTTCGATGCGGATAATGTACAAGAAGATTGCAATCATCGGTCGGTAACCGGGCTATCTTAGTACCAAAGTGTCCAATGCGAAAAGGGCATGCGCACCGCAGCGCTGAACGCACCAATACTTACATTCTGAAAACGCACGGAGTAGACCGTGCGAAAAGAGTACGGGTCCCGAGCGTTTTGAAGATTTTCGGACTGCGCATGCTTGCGGTTACCATAGGCAACAAGTAGGCAGGGGACTGTATACATATATATGTTCGCTTGTCGCCTATGGTAACCGCAAGCATGCGCAGTTCGAAAATCTTCTAAGCGCTCGGAACCCGTCCTATTTTCGCACAGCCTACTCCGTGCGTTTTCAGTATGGTAGTATTGGTGCGTTCAGCGCATCGGTGTGCATGCCTTCTTCGCATCGCTTTTCGGCGTTATTCGGACTAGAGATTCTAATACCGGAATTGCAGGAATCGAGGCGATTTTAGTATGGCACACGTGCTACACTTTCCGCATAGTACTTTCCCATGCAATACTCGCACCAGATTTTTCTCCGTGTATGTTCAATTTTATTACTTTTTGCAGTTCGGACTTTGAAATGGCTTGCGAACCAGGATACAGTGAAGCTGAGGTGATATTAGAGGAATTACTTTGTTGACAGGCCAGGTATGCTAACGATGAACAGGAGGGGGACCTTGTTTTTGAAGCAGTTGTCAGTATGGCTGGTGTTTGCAATTTTGTGATATAATTTTGTGATGCTTAGAATTTTGTGATACTGCGAAGATACTAATAAAGATTATGATTCATTAAAATACTTATTGTGCCATTTTTGTTGCCTAAAACCGCATTAATAGTAGGATGGGTCGGATGAGACCACACCGTACCTTGTATGTCTTCTCAAACCACCGTACCAGTAGAGGGTTAATATTCACCTGTTTTTTGGTAGGACTTTCCAAAATCTCCTTCAGCTTCCCGACATCCTTTCCATAATTAATCAGTAAGTTTTCATCCATCTTAGTTCCTCGGCGAAGCATAAGTCAAGGATTATTATTTTATCTTGTTCTGTACATTAATATTTAAAATATCTGTTTTTCCTTTTTTTTTAGTGAATCGTGATCCGAGTACTTGTTCAGGCATAACCCGACGGTGCAGGGACCGTCTGCGTGAAGTCAAGAAATTAGTGCGCAAAGGGGTCATTTCCGGGGGACTCGCGCAACAGCTTTGTGCCGAGGCTAAAGGCGCTAAAGGCGCTTGCCCAGCAGTGGGCAAGCGTCTGATCAATCCGGATAGACCTCTAAAATGTCCCGGACGGATTGAGGTAACGTGCTCAAACAATATACCTTCATTACTAAAAAGGAGTGCAAATTTTCGTCCAGCAAAACCATGCCGGGGACGTTCAAGCTTTCATCCAATCTTAACTATTAAAAGCTAAGTAAGTGTGTTAAGGTTTGTCAAGTGATCGTAAGCTCAATTTAAAATATATCATTTTTTTCTTATATTCATGTGTCACCCATAATTTAGACTGAAAATATAAATTTACCTTTTGCCCACTACATATTACGTTCTTAATTAGCGTCTCTCTGTCTCCTCTAGCTTTATATGTCCCTACCAAGAACCCATCTTGGGGTACCCAATCGTTCTCGCCGCCGTGATTCATGCTCCCGCGCAGAATATGGAGTGACAGCATGACAGCGAAGGACACATTTAAAATGAGAGGATGATTGATTTTCCCTTTTTTATTTTATGCTATTGTTTGCTTTATTTAAAAAAATATTGCATTTTTCTTTTACTTTCTGTTCCGAGTAAAAGTCACCACTAATTTTTTTCTTATATTCGCTCTTACTTTCGTCATTCCATACCATAGTCTCCTTTCCTGATACCTATTGGCTATTATTACATTGTGTAACGAGTTTATAGTTCCATATTGCGCAAGAGGGCACGGGTGGTGCATACGCGGAGTGAGTGCGCCATTAGCGCCCACGTGGCGGAATATGGAACTATGCCACGTGAGTTTCACACAGTATTTTTCATCATAAATGCACGAAAACCATACTTCACAGCGGTTTTCCGTTCGCATTGTAGCATATCGCGCAAAGTTAGCAGCGGCTTTCAAGGTCAAGGACCTTGGTCAGGTAAGTTATTGCTTGGAATTGAGTTTACGCAGACCAAAAATCAGATTTCAATGCGTCAACGAGAATACACAACAGAGCTTCTCCAAAGATTCGGTATGGCTGAATGCAAATCTGCGTCTACACCTATAGATACTAATTATAAAATACTAATTATGAATATTTTAATTCTGGTTATTTTCTAACAAAAGTTTCTGAATTTATTATTCAATTTATTTATAAACGTATAAAACAGTTTCAAAATTTTAAGAATACTACTACTTTACGACATCATCCTTAATTTATCAAGAAAAACTTAATATTCTTAAAAGCGAATACAATAGGAGTGTTATTTAATAAGCTTTCCAATAGATTTAATAAAATTATAACTCAATGTATTGCTGGAATAGCCACAAAAAAATAAAGACGTGTTTAAAATACGATTTTTTTTAATAGACTGACAATTCTGGCTGGTACTGTACTTACTTCACAATATCACAAACCTTTACAAAACTATTTAATTTTAATACAGGTATTTTTAACATAAATACATATTTATTCTACAAATTACAACCAATATTCAACTACATAACCTCAAAATTTGATTTATTAATAACCTTTTAATCTATTTCAACCAAAAATTAGGACATAAGTTTTATATAATTTCGAAAATTGAATTCAGATACTCATTTCACAAGATCACAAACATTTAAAGAGCGTATATAAATGGGAAAAAATTAAAATTGAATCCTACTGCAATTTGATATTGTGAACGAAATTAATTAGGTAATAAATATTTTATTCTATAACCTACTTTCGAAAGTAATAGTACAAGCACATAAATTGAAATAATCATACGTGATCGGTCAACCTAGAAATTTGCTTTTTTACTTATGTCCATTTTAATTATAAAATAAGAAATCAATATGTTAACCTATAAGTAAAAAATGGCCACTGCCAAAATCACTGCCAATGGAGGTTAGCTGTTTTTATATGAAGGATAATGCAATAGGTCTTAACGCAGTATGCTAATTTAATAATAATCAAGTTTCGAGTATTTACGTTTGAGCGCTTGACTCTACCTTAGCTAGTCAAGCTCTCAAGAGTAAAAACATACGCTTGCGAATTTCGACACATTCTACTTTATTTTAACTTCATCCCTTACTTATTTTCGGTTACTTTTCTTACATTCAGCGCGCCGGATTGTACAGATGTGCGTGGCTATGTAAATATGGTTGAATGTGTTCCATGAGCCACCTATAGTATCTGTTATTATTATTCACGAGTACAAAAATATCAGGAATACCATGGGGATATCCAGCCCGACTGAGAATAGCAAAAAGTCTATCACCCACCACCAAGGCAGAACCGCGATCTCTATTAAAACAGCGATTACGTTCTTCATGTGATGGCACCGTGTAGACAAAGTTTTCTGTAATCTGCACTATCTGTACTTGCAAAATTGCTCGTACTTGATCAGTGGCATCCCAAGCAATAGTAGTAGGATCTATGGCAAACGGTAGGGCGTCTTCAGCAGGTGGTATCGGTCGACTGAATCGACTTTCTTCAGGGATACGTGGATCAATCAGAAGCAAGCAAAGAGATTGAAAGGTAATTACATAAATTATTTGGTGATTTTTAATAAGACCCCTACCCGGTGCGCCAGATTTAATTGTTTACGTCGCTGGCAGTTCACGAACACATGCAGCAGTAGTTAATATATGTTCGGGCGTGACTATAACACCTGTAGCAACTTTTCTGGTTCCTTTCAAAATCTGCACAATGTGGATAACATCATTAATCATCCAGTCTCCCCGTCCGAGAACGGTGTGGCCAATCATACGTTTTGCGCGGAGGTAAAGATTTGATGAGTTGTCTGCAAGTATGAAAAATTAATCATTCAGTATCCACTGTTGTGGTTCAAAAAGAAAAGATAATTTGGAACATTGTTTGGAGAAATGGCTCATTTTTTAGAGGTTTCAAAATAAAATTATTATGTTTTTTTAACGATTAGATAATATTAAATAATGCCGTACACTCCCGCAATGTTTCGATAAGAAGCACATCTTTAAAAAAACACTTCCCCAAATGTGTGTTATGCCCTCCAAACAAGGATCATACCGATAATCTATATTGCGCTGTATATTGTTATTTTAATTTTGTCTTGATTAGGGAAATTGGAGTTACAGTTTGTTTCGTGAGAGTTACGAATTTTACGTGGTTCATTTCTACGGATAGCCCTAATTTTATTTTTCTTTCACCGTCAAAGTGATAGTTTGACAATAATCTAAAAATAATACATTTAGAGTGACAGTTTCCTCTATTTGTATGATATTTTTAAAAATAAATTATTTTGCAATAAAACGGTTATGACAAAGTTTAAAGAACATTGGTTTAATAAGCATTATTGGTTTACGGAAGTATTGCGAAGCCAACTGTTAGCAGTTAAAGTCGTTTTATTATTATTTATCTTGTTGGCTTGGCCATTGGTTCCCACGTCTGGCCCTACTGTTGTTTACAAGATTAGCCGGACGTTTCTGTCCAATGTAGTACCAACCTTCAAGAGTCAAAGTCGGCCCCACATTGTTGTCCAATTTTGGGCTAACAACATCTTATTAGATGGCTTATATATGGGACCAAATTTCGGGGCGACGTTGAGAAGCTACAGGTGGTTGACCGTTATCATTTAGCTGCCTGGACCGACCAGTGGCGCAAGAAGTTGGACCGACCGTCTGACGGTGGGCCCGCCCGTGGGCCGATGGTCAATTCGCACTTGGGAAGCTTCACGCTCGTGTGTAACTGCCTCGTTTCCGAACTTGTCACACAATATACTATGATATCGCTACTTTGGTTCTATTTATTGAGAAAAGCAGTTTACTTACTATGATTATCTTCCAAGAAGCTCCCAAGAATCCCGTGAAAGAGAATGCCACAAAAAATCAAGATATTCAAGTATATTGTTTCCGACATTTCGAACATGAAACTAGATTCTCCAGATGATGAAATTCTACTTCTTATCAATGTTACACTAACGGTGAAACTAAAGGCAGAAAGTAATAATTTGATGACTGTGAAAAGCCCTCATCTTTTATATCCAACTTTATTTGCAGAGCCGTTTGATTGTTATCAACAATTTCAACATTGTTTCCTTAATTCAACACACAAAAATATCTGTCTCGAATGAAATAAACTATTTCTTAAACAAACTTTTTTTATAAACCCGAAATCATATTAAAAAATAAGAAATTCATTTTAGAGTGACGAAAAATTTGTATTCGAACAAAAAACCATTTCTGCGAATGAAAATAAATTTCTTTCAATCAAAGAAGCTTTTCTGTGACATTGTTAATTTTTAAAAATTTTTTACATTTCGGGCCATCCATGAATTACGGAACAGCTTTCAGGACAGAGTGTTCGAAAAGTATGATGATTCGTGACTTTGCTAGAATAAACAGGAATATGTAACACCTATTAAATAATTCGAGATAAGTAATAGTAATTGGTCAATAAATAATTTAAATCATTATTATTTAATAAAAAAAGAAACTAGAATGAATGGCTCTTACCTTTTTTTTATTTCCTTATTATGAAAATAGGAATTAAAATAGGTACATCGGCTTCGATACAATTTAAATTCAATTTCAATTTCAATTACTTTTCATTAATATGTATGGAGATTATTTTTTTTAAAGTATACGACTACATTCCAGGATAAAAGCAAATTTTATACCATAATTAGATGTTATTAAAAGACATATATTATGGAATTCTGGGTTTTTCTAATGCTTTTCATTTTCGGCACTAACATTTGCGATATCTTTTTGGAATGGGTCCATCTTGAAGATTTGCAGTTGATGTTTCTATCATTTTCGATGTATGTAATTTAGAAAGATGCAACTTTGAAGATTCACAATGGAAAACTCTTAAACTTTGAATATGCAAAAATCTGAATTGAAGATTTACAATTGAAAATTCTTCAAATATAAAGATTCGCAACTGAAAATTATTCTATTTTCAAGGTTTACAATTAATAGATACTTGATTTACGACGTTTGTGCTTTAAAATGGTGTAATTTTAAACTTTTATTTTAAATATGTGATTTAATTTTTCTTTAATTTAAATAATGACCTTCTATTTGAAGAATTTTTTGGTTGAATGAGACAAATTGTGTTAAAAAAAACGCTTTCTTCTAATTAAAACAAATATCCTTGTGAGTGAATTTTTCGTTGTAAATCTTCCAAAGTAAAGAAATTTTAAATGTGATTCATCCAAAATTACAAAACTTTTAATTGTCAAACTTAAAACTTGCATACGTTTCAAAAATAATTTTTTTTAATTGGAAACTCTTAAATTTAAAAGATTAACGATCGAAAGTAGTACAATTTTAAAATGATATAATTTTATAAGTTTTCGTGAAATATTTAACACAATATTTAAAAAGATTTTACAAATTTTCAAATAATTTTCTGAAATTCCGCACAAGAATTTAGAAGATTTTAAAGTAACTTTTTTCAATTTAGCAAGATTACAAAATTTAAAAAAAAAATCTTATAAGTTTAAGAGATATTAAAAGATTTTAAAATGATGCAGCATTACTTTGATTTAAAGCAAGATGTACAATTTTAAATGTTTGAAGAGTTCAAACAAGCAATTTATAAGGTTTTTATGAATCTTCAACCATAACATAAAATTTCAAAATCTCAAGTCAGTTTAAAAGATATATAAGAATTTTTATAATGTTAAAGAAATGAAAAATATTTGAAGACCTCAAAAGATTTGCGAACATTTACAAAATATTATTAAATTTTTTCCATATAACAATAAGTCTGATATACCTTTTAAACTACTCAAAGTTTTCCCAAAATTGTGTACAATCCTGTAAAGTTAAACACAATTCTTGGGAATTTTCTAGATACTTTTTTGATATATCTGAAATCTTCAAAAATCCTTTTCAATTCTCTCGAAAAATTACGGAAAATTATATTCATATGACCTTGAAGCAAATAAACAAAGAAAATTAAAAACTGAATAGTCGTTCAAAATTTTTATGTTGTAGTAAATATTTTTTTCTTCTTCAAATTTTAATTGCCTAAAATTTCTTTCTATGCTGGGCTGAAAAATCTTTTTCGGATTCGAATGCAACAATTTTGATAAAAATTGTTCTCTTTGGTTTGTAAATTCATGTCTTTTAGTAGAAATTTTTACCTCTTTTTACTTAAATTCAAAATTTTTGGTTTAAAATTAAAATCCTTTTTGGCTGAAAATTCGACTATTTTGTGAAAATTCGTCTTTATGTTTGAATTTCAAACTTTTCGATTAAAAACTAAAATCTTTCTGGATTAAAAAATCAGCTTTTCGGATTGAAAAAGGAAACGTTTTGCAGAAATGTTGTCTCTTTTGGAAAATATTTAATATGTTGTGGATAAAACTATAGCTACTTTAAAATTAATCTTTTTTTACCCATAAACAAATATACCTAAAAAATAAATACTTATTCGAAATTTTTATTTCGTATCTATAATAATTTTTCTCCTTAAATTGAGAAACAACACGCGCATGTATCGCGCAATTGCGTAGCATTTTTTTCTTTATTTAAACAATAAGAAGCCCATAGTATAAAACTTGAAAACATGTGTCGACACCACTATACCAATATAATTACAAATCATTGCTCCATAGAGATAAAAACGGAACCAATTTCAAACAATTATGTATTTTTTTTTTATTATTTAAAAACAATTTTAATAGTTTCGTCTTTCTTCAACAATTGAATTCCTCGTTACTCACCGCTTTCCATAAAAATAGAAAGAGCTGCAATAAATCACGAGGAATGATACGAGTCACGATGAAATTTTTTTTTCTTTTTTGAGTGTACAACTTTTGTTGATTTTATTTTTTATAATTAATGCAAAACCACCGCATCCTATCACAAAATAATTATAAGAAATTTGTAGCTATTTTTTGGGTGGAGAACTTTTGTGTACTCATTTTTTTTGTAGCTTAGGTCGTTTTTCAACCTACATATTTTTTAATTTGAACTTTTATATCTACAAATTTAATTTATTAATAACCTTTTGAACTAATTTCAAAAAAAGTTAATAAATATATTTTACATAATTTTGAAAATTGAATTCAGATACTCATTTTAAAAGATCAGAAATATTTAAAGAAATTATGTAAATGGAACAGTGGTATTTGAAATAAAAATATATTTTTATTATTGAAATTGTAGCCTATGTTTTACTATATAACATTGGAGTAAATAATCAGTTTGTTACTTAATTTAAAAAAATAAAATGTAACCCTTATGAAATTGTATATTGTGAACAAAATAATCTAGGTAATAAATAATTAATTAGTTCACAATGTAAAAAGCAACACAGCATTATTTTCATTGAAATATTCAAATAATGTTTACTTATTTTTAAATTTGAACTTGAATTTCTGAATGTTTCATTTATTGATAAATAATCTTTTAAATTAATTTAAAAAAAAAACATATGTACATATTCTGGAAATTGAACTTAGCTACTCATTTTAGATCACAAACATTTAAAAAAATATTGTAAAAAATATATATATATATATTTTTTTTTTTTTTCAATGCAAATAAACTTCTATGATAAAAATTATAGCAAATATTTCACAAAATAACCCTGATTGGTACAAAATAAACTGTTTGAATGGAACAATTTAGAGTGGAACCAAAAAATTAGCAAAGCGAGCCCGACAGATCACTCCATTTGGAAATTAAAAAATATTATAACTAAAGATGTTCAAAAAATTCCACCTTTATTATACAATAAACAATATGTTTATGATACTAATGAAAAGCTCAATGTTCTTTCAGAATACTTAGAAAGTGTGCACATGCTAAATGTTAAATTAGGAAGTAAAATGCATAATAGAAAAGTGGTTAGGTGTGTGAGAATTACACAAAAAGAATCAAATTGAGGTGAATGAAATTTGGTTGACAAAGCCAACTTAGATCTATAAAACTTTTCGTTCGCTTAGGAATAATAAAGCTCCTGGCGATGATAAAATAACGTATTATATATCAAAGAAACTTTCAAGGAAGGCGGTGGTTTTTATCACGAAAATCATAAATGCGATCATGTGCACCGGTTATTTCCCAAAAGAATGAAAAATTGGTAAGATAATAGTAATACCAAACCCAGGTAAGAACCATAGCCTTCCACAAAGCTATCGACCT
Organism: Andricus coriarius; assembly: GCA_932066315.1. Lineage (NCBI taxonomy): Eukaryota > Metazoa > Arthropoda > Insecta > Hymenoptera > Cynipidae > Andricus > Andricus coriarius. The sequence goes on from CAKNWT010257521.1 coordinate 11,793, forward strand.
AATTACCTCACATCAGTAAAGTTGTTGAAAAAATGATACAAAAAAGGGTAACATTCTTTTCAAACGCGAATAAAATAATTAACAAAAAACCATTTGGTTTTCGAAAGAAACATAGTACTTTGGATCAGTTGGCCACATTGGTTGGTCATATTACTGAAAATTTTAACAAAAAGTAACACACAGGCATACCATCAATGGATATTGAATAAGCCTTTGATTCGGTATGGCATGAAGGCCTAATCTATAAACTAATAGAATATAGATATCCAGTTTATCTTGTACACTTAATTAAATCTTACTCAGTAGGCAGAAGAATGTATGTCAGTTATGATGGGAAAAGATCTGAAGTTAAGGAAATAATTGTAGGTGTTCCACAAGGCTCAGTCTTAGGACCCACACTATTTATCATTTATATAAGTGATTTTCCAAAATTGGAAAACGTAGAGTTGGGATTGTTTGCTGATGTCAGCTCTGTATACAATCTCCTATAGGATAGATACAATTGTAAATAGATTGCAAAATGCAGATAATAAATTTAATAAGTACTATGAAAAGTGGAAGATCAGAATTAATATAAACAAGTATGAAGCGGTTATAGTTACGAAAAGAGACAAAATATAGTGAAAAGTTTTGCGTTAAAAGGTCATAATATTATGTGGTCTGATAAACTTAAATATTTAGGATTAGTGATAGATCAAAGACTCACATTTAATAGACATATTAAAATAGTAATACAAAAAGCGATAAGAGTATTGATATCATTATATCCTTTGATAAATAGGAAATCTAAACTGTCACTTAATAATAATTAGTTATTGTACAAAAGTATAGTTAGACCAATGTTGCTTTATGCTTCTCCAACATGGAATTTAATTAGTGATACGAATTATCGAACTCTCCAAAGGGTACCAAATAAATTTTTGCGCCTAATAGGAAGATATTTAATATATACAACTATTGTACAAAGGCACACAGAATTAGAGGTAGATTACATTGAAGATTATATTTATAAAAATTCTGAAAGTTTCTTTGAAAGGCTAAAGAAACACCTGAATGAATTAGTAAGAATAGTAGATCATGAAAACAAAAAAGTCAAGCATAAAAGGATCAAGCATATACTGTATAATAGGATAAGTTAGTCGTATCAACGATCTTAATATTATGTTGAACAATCCAAGCGAATTATATAACCCTAAGCATAGTTTATTGAAAAATGACATACAGGAACAACAATTAATATTGCTGTTCAAGACTTGTTGTCTACAGTCTTGAGGTTTTTATATCATTTTTTTTCACATAAATTTAATTGTAATATTCAGATTATTATTTAAAATTGACAATTAGTAGTAATTACATATATATGATAGATAGGTTAGGCAAATATACATAATGTATTATGCGGAACATCTAAACTAAAATTTAGAAATTAAATGTACATTCTTTACAATGTATCACTACATATTCCATGACAAATTAAGACTGAATATATATATGTTTAAAATTACATAATTGGATTATAGGTATTTTTGTGTAAATGAAATTTTATTATACAACATTATTTTTATTGAAACGTTAAAATAATTTCGTTATGTAATGTTATAATATAAACAATTGTAATTTGAAAAAAAAAACATTCACGGGCACTTGCGTTGCAACTTTAATAGTAAATCAGCACATAAAATATATAACATAAATGTATAAAAATCAATAAAGTAAATTTTACGACGTATATTAATAAAGTCAATCATAATTTACTTGAATTAAATAAATTTATAAAATATTATATGCATACATATCACGCATTTTACATAATTATTGCGTATCTCACGTATTGAAAAGCAAACATAATTTGAAATAGATTTGGCTAGCTAGAGCTATTTTTGAAAGTAATAGTACAATCAAATAAATCAAAATAATTATACGTGATCGATAAACTTAGGAATGTACTTTTTTACTTCTGTAGATTTTAATTATAAACCAAGAAATCAATATGTTAACCTATAAGTAAAAAATGGCCGCTGAAGGGACCGCTGAATATGCAATAAGTCTTACCGCTTGACTGTACAGTAACGAGTCAAGATTTAAAGAGTAAAAACATATGCTTGCGAATTTGGACACGTTCTACCTTATTTTAACTTCATCCCCTACTTTGTTTCATTTACATTTGTTACAATCAGCGAGCCGGATTGTACAGATGTGGTTCGGCATTTAAATATGGTTGAATGTATTCCATGAGCCACCTATAGTATTCATTATTATTATTTACGAGTAGAAACATATCAGGAATACCATAGGGATATCCATCCCGACCAAGAACAGCGAAGAGTCTATCACCCACCACCAAGGCAGAACCGCGGTCTCTTTTAAAACAGCGAACGCGCGGTTCATGTGATGGAACAGTGTAGACATAGACGTCTGTAATCTGCACTATCTGCACTTGCACTATTGGTCGTACTTGGCCAGTAGCACTCCAGGCAATAATAGTAGGATGTATGCCTACCGGTAGGGCTTCTACAGCAGGTGGTATCGGTCGACTGAATCGACTTTCTTCAGGGATACGTGGATGAATCAGAAGCAAGCAAAGAGATTGGAAGGGAATTACAGAAATTATTTCGTGATTTATAATAAGACCCCTACCCGGTGCACCAGATTTAATTGTGTACGTCGCCGGCGGTTCATGAACACGTGCAACATGAGTTAATATATGTTGAGGCGTGACTATAACACCTGTAGCAACTTTGCTGGTTCCTTTCAAAATCTGCACAATGTGGATAACATCATTAATCATCCAGTCTCCCCGTCCGAGGAGGGTGTGGCCAATCATACGTTTTGGGCGAAGGTGAAGATTTGATGAGTTTTCTGCATGTAAAAAAAATTAATCATTTAGTATTCACTGCTTTGGTTAAAAAAAAAAGAAAATTTGGAATATTGTTCGGAAAAATGGCTCATGTTTGTGAAATTTTAAAATGGAATTATTATGTTTTTTTTTTTTTAATCGGACCATATTACTGAATGCCGTGCACTCCTGCAATGTTCCGATAAGAAGGAGATCTTCAAAAACACTTCCCCAAATATCTTCCCCAAAGCTCTGGTTTGGTATACTCTTTGGAATTACTTTCAATTTACATGCATTACTCTGAATTAACTCTTAATTCATTTAAATTATTTTGCAATCTATAAATTTTTTTTAATTTTGTGAAATTACTTGGAATTCGTTTGGGCTTTTTGAATTTCTTTTTTAATTCTTTCAAATTCCTTAACATCTTCTAAACTCATAGAATTCGAGGAATTTAGAGATTTCATGGATTCAGAGAATTCATGGAAATTAGAGTATTTTATGGGATCCAGAGAATTAAGGGAATTTAGAGAATTTATGGTATATAGAGAGATCATGGAATTCAGGAAATTCATGGAATTAAAGGAATTCATGGAATTAGGAGAATTCCAGAAATTCAGGTAATTCAAGAAAGTCAGGTTATTAAATACAGTAAATGGACACCATTCAAGGACTTAATAGAATTCAGGTAATTCCGAGAAATGCTAAATATTTCAAAGAAGTTAAAAAAATTCTCAGAAATACAAATGCTTCAAAGCAATTCAATGTGAATTGAAAATGAAAATCAGTGGCCAACTCAAAAACCAGGGTGGTTCTTTTTGACGGACAACGGCAAAGTTGTAGAGTTTTAGACGTACGCTCTGAGCGGGGTTTTTCTAACATAGGAGTATCAAAATTTATTTTCTGTAATTCATGCACGGAATGTTCGCTTTTATAGTCATGTATAGCGTGCGGGAAATAACCAACTCCGAAACCGTGGCAACAAGCAGATATAAAAAGACTGCTTCTAGCTACTGCACTTACAAACTTTGAACAAGATTACTTTTTCTAGCTGATGCGCTTGCAAATTTCAAACAAAAATTATTTTGCTTCTACTCCTGAAAACAGAACCTCGCCAATTCCCGAAAAATTTTTGTTGATTGGTTCTTAAATAAAAAATTTCCTGCATTTGTTACAAAAAAAATATCATGCTAAGGAGGTACTGAAAGTAGGGAGATTTTAACTCTTGTGAAGCTTACAGTATTTGCGATCGGTTCATCTTCAGGTCGTTTTCGTCCATCTGCAGCTCGTTTACGGCTCGCCCTAACCCAGGTGCGAAATTCTGTCGGATGCCAGAGTTTCGCCATCGGCGCAAAGTCGTCCATGCTTTGGTAACCGATCTACGGTAACCAGAGTTGGGCCGACTAAGGGGTTTTTAAGCTGCCATCGTTTCAACGACATTGGCAACGGACAATTGTATAAACTGGGGCAGATTGGTCGGTAAGACTCCAAGAATGCTGTCGGTCTGACTTTGGATAGAGCAGTCGGTTAGCCACAAGTCACCTTGATACACCCGACGGTCGGTCAACCCTTGGCCCAAATATGGGCCGGCAGTCGTAAGTATCATTAAAATCACTTTCAAATTTACCGCAATTTTCACGTAACTTAATTGGCTCATAGTCTTGAATCTCGTTATCGCGTTAATAGTTTCCACATACGCTACAACGTATTGCTTGACCAGTATAGACTGCTGTAGTTGTTGTGGTCTCTATATTGCGCTGTATATTGTTATTTTCATTTTGTCTTGATCAGGGCACATTAAAGGACTTAATCACATCTTATTAAGTTGTTTTTATGCCTTGAAAAATTTATAAGGTCAAAGGAAATGTAAGATTATCAGGGAAATTTTGTAATTGGATTGTTATCGTTGTATCAACCCGGAAGGGAAAAAGTACTGTCGGATTTTAGAACCGTCAACTCACAGCTTTACAGATTAATTTTTCTTTCATCATCAGAAAGATGGTTTGATAATAACCTAAAAATAAAACAATTAGAGTGGCAGTCTTCTCTATTTTTATGATATTTTTCAAAATAAATGACTTTGCACATAAACGATTATGACGAAGTTTAAAGAACATTGGTTTAATAAGCATTATTGATTTATCTAGATACGTATTTTTCATTTGCACGGCAGTATTGCGTGGTCAACTTTTTGCAGTTAAGATGGGTTTGTTATTATTTGTCTGCTTGGTTTGACCATTAGTTCCCAAGTCTGACCCTGCCATTGTTAAAAAGGTTGGCCGGACGTTTCGGTCCAATGTAGTACCAACCTTCAAAAGTCAAAGTCGGCGCTACATTGTTGTCCAAGGTTTGGCTAACATCATCTTAATAGATGGCCTAGATATGGGATTAAATTTCGGGCAGACGCTGAGAAGCCACAGGTGGTTGTCATTTATCATTCAGCTGGTTGGACCGACCAGTGGCGCAAGAAGTTTGACCAACCATGCGACAGTTGGCCCGTCGTGGGCCGACGGTCAATTCGCACTTGGGAAGCTTCACACTCGTGTGGAACAGCCTCCTTTCCGCACTTGTGACACAATATACTACGATATCGCTACGGCGCTAATATTTATTGAGAATATCAGTTCACTTACTATGATTATTTTCCAAGAAACTCCCAAGAATCCCTTGAAACAGAATGCCACCAAAAATTAATAGATTCAAATATATTGTTTTCGACATTTCGAACACGAAATTAGGTTCTCCAGATGATGAAATTCTACTTCTTATCAATGTTACACTAACGGTGAAACTAAAGGCAGAAAGAAATAATTTGATATCTGTGAAAAGCCCTCATCTTTTATATCCAACTTTACATACAGAGACGCTTTATTCTTATCAAAAATTTCAACATTGTCTCCTTAATTCCACACAAAAAAAATACCTGTCTCGAATAAAAGAAACTGTTTCTTGGACAACATTTTTTTTCTAACCCGAAATCAGATTCAAAAATAAATAGATCATTTTTAACTGATTAAAAATCATTATTCGAGCAAAAACCCATTTCTTCGAATCGAAAGAAATTTCTCTCAATTAAAGAAGCTTTTCTTTGACATTATTAATGTCTTAATATTTGTACATTTCGGGCCATCCATAAATTACGTAACAGCTTTCAGGACATAGAGGGTTTGGAAAGTGTTAAGAGTCGTGACTTTGCTAGATTAAACAAGAAGTAAAAGTAAATATGTAAAATAATAATAAAATAGTAATACTTAATAATGCTCTGGTAACCTGTAGAAAAAGTTCTGCGCACAAGTGGAAAATTTTCCATTAAAAATGAAGTTGACGGGCATATATAACACCTGTTAAATAATTCGAGATAATCGGCTTCATACAGTTTAAATTCTGTTTCAATCAGTGCATACCCTTTTTTTAACTTGAGACATCAAAATATCTCCAAAAAAACGCATCCTATGAAAAAATATCCGGAATAAAAACTTTTTATTTCCGAGGGGGAAAGGCGACTTTCAACCAATTTACCCCACTCCACCCACCCAGGAACAAGGAGGGGCTTTGCAATTTCAAATGGGAACCCCAATTTTTTTATCACAGATTCGCATTCTTCTTCATGAAATACGTAAGTTAAATTCGAAAAATTTTGTTCCATTAGCAAGAAAAACCCACCCCCATGTCTCCTGGGGGGTGGAAAGGTTTAAATTTTGTTTAAAGTCGCATTTCTTCCACGAAAATAAAACTTTTTTATTACGGATTTTTTTTTTCATAAGATGCGTATTTTTGAGATATTTCGATGACTAACATTTTCGACATCTTTTTGAAATGGGTCTATCTTGAGCATTTGAAATTGAAGATTCTTTAATTCTTAACGTGTATTGAATTATCAAAATATTAACATATTGACTTTGAACAT
>CAKNWT010257539.1:0-12282 GCA_932066315.1 Andricus coriarius
AAAAATGTGTTATTATGCTAAAAATAAAAACACATTTTTTATATTCACATATAACATATATTTTTTTAATTTTCTTCTTTTCTTATCTCAAGGCTGACAAGGACACTGAAGCGGTTTTTAAAAAATATTTAATTTTAGTTTAGAGCCTTACTTTGGTAAGGCGATTTCAACTAAACTTACAAAAACATTTGGCTGATGTCTTCATTAGATATGCAGTGAATACTGTTTTTTTGATTATAATGCACTAAAAAAATAGAGAGCATAAAATCAATCTCGTCGAAATAATATCTTACTATTAAAGTAAAATATATTTTAGGTGTTAACTTATTTACTTAATATGTATGTACATCTTTGGTTTCTTAACTATCTTAATTTAGACTCTTATGGTTTCATGTAAGCTTTATATTGTCACATTTCTTTGATAATACTTTCATTTTTTTTAACTAAGTCCTTTAGAATAAGAAAAAATATGTACACAAAGATAGGCTTATTTTGGAAGTATTTTCTAAATCAATGTAAAAATACAATCTTATTTGAATTTTGATTTAAGTAATCAATATTTCGTAGAATTAGATATCCTAATAGTTAATTATCTCTTAATTCATAATTGGTTCCGAAATAGACCTGCCTTTTTTACGAGTGTACATTGTACAACCTTTAAAAAAACTTTTAAAGACTTTTGAAAAAATCAGTCTGTTCTTAGCATACAGAAATATAATTGTTGCTGACGACAAATACAAATTTTGAATTGAAAATTGATGTAAAACAACAGGATTGACAATTATTTTGGAATGAACCCATTTCAAATGAGGTCAGCTCTACACTTTAGGTTACAACGCACATTTTTCTCCGAAAATACATGCCTGCTATTTTTTTTTAAACAAACTATATTCAAGAACCATGATGCTAGTTTTAAATTAAATTGATCTATAATTTTCTGAATGATTTGAAATGGATTCGATCTCCAAGCTTTTCACCTTCGTTTTAAAATAGTATTACTATTCGTTAATAGTAACAATTTCATCATCATCGTCAGCTTCTTTTTAAACATTCTACTTTATCTATTCTTTACATAAAATATGTAGACTATTTATGACGATCAGCCTTAGGTACTAAGCCTTGCAGTTTAGGAAGACCTTGATGGTGTATCCTACTTTTTTTTAACTCCCCTATGTTTGTATCAGTTTCGTGAGCAGTGCGACAAAATTTATCTGAAGGAACACTACTTGCTTTTGAAGAATGACTATTTTCTTCTCTCGACACTGCTGGATCCTTGGGCTTCACTGTGTCTTCTTGCATTTTGGTATTTTTAGCATCCTTACTCACAGTCATCTCATTATTATTTACAGCATCTTGATGATCATCTTCCTCATCGTCTTCATCGTCATCATCTTCATCATCAATAAAATCTCCATTCCTCGCCGCTTCTTTTAAGTAAAGTTCCGGAGGAGGTGATCGAGTAGCAATTCCTCTGGCTCGATATCTTTTAATCGAGGCTCTGAGACCTTTACGAGGTTTATAGTGCCAGCGCAACTTGTCTCGTTTTCTTTTTCTGGTATCCGCTGGAGTATCTATCACAAGTCGGGGTGGCGATTTCAGTAACCATTCTGCAGTTTCAAATCTTCTAGGAAAATTTCGAAATGAAGGAGTTTTTTGCGCGGGTGTTAGGACAGGTGTGACTGTGACGATGCCACCACTAATTGGCACAACGAAAGCAAAAGGTTTACCGGAAACCTCTGGTACTTGTAATTGTTTTGCCAGTGCGGATTGATTCGTTTTTCCTATTTCATTTGTCACTTGTGATTCTGCCTGCCGTAATTCGTTTCTCTCTGGTAATTCGTTCCTCTCTGGTAATACATTCCTCTCTTGCACTACGTTCTTCTCTTGCACTACGTTCCTCTCTTGCACTCCGTTCCTCTCTTGCACTGCGTTCCTCTCTTGCACTGCGTTCCTCTCTTGCACTACGTTCCTTTCTGGTAATACGTTCCTCTCTGGCACTACATTCATCTCTGGTAATACGTTCCTTCTCTCTGGCACTACGTTCATCTCTGGTAATACGTTCCTCCTCTGTTGCACTACGTTTCTCCTCTCTTGTACTACGCTTCTCCTCTCTTGCACTACATTTCTCCTCTCTGGCACTACGTTTCTCCTCTCTTGCACTACGTTTCTCTTCTCTTGCACTACGTTCCTTACTGGTAATGAGTTCTTCTCTGGTAATACGTTCATCTCTGGTAATACGTTCATCTCTGGTAATACGTTCCTCTCTTGTACTACGTTCCTCTTTTGTACTACGTTCCTCTTTTGTACTACGTTCCTCTCTGGTACTACGTTCCTCTCTGGTACTACGTTCCTCTCTGGTACTTCGTTTCTCTCTGGTAATACCTTTCTTTCTGGTAATACGTTGTCCTCTAATCCAGTGGTTTGCAGTTCTTCTTCGAAGTCGCACATTTGGGAAGCTGTATCCATTGGCATTGTAGGAGTCCAACTTGGAGTTTTGATGCCCTCGCGTGATGGCAATCCTGAAATTTCTTTGGAATCAGAAACTTCCATGGAATTCGTCTCGATTTGCAGCGAAGTCTCTTCTGAATTGTTTTCTTCAGTTTGCTGGTCTAGGGGACTTTTAACATGTTCTGATTCAGTGCTGCTTTCCGAAAGTGGTATAACTTCAGGAATATGCCAGGAACGAAAAAAGGGTGTTGCAGGAGTGGGTTCATTTGATTCTTCTGGCGCATTTTGAGGAGATTTTCGCTCGTGAAGGTTGGGAGAGGTTGGTGTAACCTTTTGGCATTTTTCAGGAAGATATTCCACAGTAGAGATTACTGTACTAGAGAAAGGTTCTGATGGACTTAAAAGACGTTGTAGTGGACTGAGGTGTTGAGATTGTGCACTTTTAGGAAGGTGTTGAGGTTGTGCACTTTGAGGAAGGTGTTGAGGTTGAGCACTTTGAGAAAGGTGTTTACCTTCTAGAAGATGTTGAAGTTTTCCAGAAAATGGTTGATTTTGGTTAGGAAATTGTTGACAGTGGACTGGAATTTGTGGACTTTGGACAGGAATTTGTTGACGCTGTACAAGAAATTGTTGATTTTGAGCATGGACATGTTGACTTTGAGCATGAGCTTGTTGACTTTGAGCATGAACTTGTTGACTTTGAGCATGAGCTTGTTGACTTTGAGCAGGAAGTTGTTGACCATGAACAAGCTGATTTTGAAAAGGAAGTTGTTGATTTTGATGAAAAAGATGTTGATCTGGAGAAGGAACTTGTTGACCTGGCCCCACAAATTGTTTAGTGTGTGAAGACATTTGTGGAATGTAGGTAGGGAATTGCTGCGTAAATCCAAGATGATCTTGAGCTTGACTAGTTAATTGATGGTTGTAAGCTAAAAGCTCATCAGCGTATTGAGGAAGATGTCGCTGACATTCAGACTCTTGAGCATATTCCAGAAGTGGTCGAGCATATTTAAAAATTTCTTGAGGAAACTGAGGATGTTGGCGTGCATGCTGAAGAAGCTGTTGTTCTAATTGTTGAGAATATTCTGTTGGAAAGTGTTGCATGTTTCGTGGCAGGTGTTGCATGTTTTCTGACAACTGGTGCATACGTCGTGGAAGCTGGTGTGCAGGTTCAGGAGCAGTCACGTATCTAGAATGTTGTCTAGAATCTGGTTTAGAAATTTGTTTCGTATACCCTGGAAGCTGTTGTTGACTTGAACCAGAAATTAGTGTCGGAAACCCTGAATATTGTGGATGTCCATGTAAATGTTCTGGATGCTCATGTAAATTTTCGGGATATTTAGGTAAATGTTCGGGATATTCAGGTAAATGTTCGTAAAATTCAGGTGAATGTTCGTAAAATTCAGGTGAATGTTCGGGATATTCAGGTAAATGTTGAGGATACCTAAGCGAAAGATAAGGTTGCGCGTATTGTTCAGATTTTTGTGCGCATTGGTATTGTTGAGCATATCCCGAAGAGAACTGATGATATCCAGGAAATTGGGGAATATCTTGAAACACTGACTTATTTCTACAGTCTTTCTTATACTCGGGAACTCTAGTAGATTTCGCAGCATTTCGCGTTGTTTTAACGCCATTCTTCGAACCACGTGGCCTTCCACGTGCTGGCGCTCGAGGGGCTGGTAAATTACCAGTAAACTTCATCATCTCTTCTAAATGATTAATATGTCTAAAGTTGGCAGATCTGTTATCTGCAGGAACATTCCAGGTTTTGTTTACCACCTTATGATGCAGAAATCCAGTATCTTGATAAGAAATCTCATGTGAATTTCTGCAGTTGGCTTGACTCTCTGAGATTCGACTAGAAACTGGAGTGTTAGATTCTCTAGAATTCGAGCTTGTTGCACTTGTCCGGGATGTGGACCTTGATATGTTTGATTCTTCTTGTGAGATTGAGCATGGCAACAGAGAGGCCCATTCTTCTGGAAGAATCGGAGTCTGAATAACGGTGCAATTTGATCCACTTGAATTAGTAATAGTTTGAGGAAAATTGTACTTACTATTCGTGCCTTTATTTTGATCCTTGGACTGCACTTGAGGGCTACTTTGAGTCTCGTTTGGAGGCATATTAGGTGAAGAGGTAGTAGACGGAGTTTTGAACATGGAATTACTATGTAGCAATATATCTTCAAGAAAGGGCAGAATGTCCTCTTGTACTACATCTGATGATTTTTGCTGTTTTTGAAGTTCGTGGAGCTGTTGATGCTGATGCAGTTGTTGAAGTTGCTGCTGTTTCAGTTCCTTCTGTTGAAATTCCTGTTCTTTTATCATCTGTACCTGTGTTTGTATTTGAGTCAGGTTTTGTTGTTGTCGGTGGAGTCGCTGTTGATGTAACTCCTGTTGAAAAAGTTGATCCAGTTGCTGTCTATCTTGATCAGGGATATAACCTTGTACCTCTTTCCTCGCAGTAGTAGGTGTGTAGCTTACCTATTAATACAGTATTATAATTAGAAAATGCTAAAACAAGAACATCCAGACATTATCATTGTATTATATTTTAATACCTGTCGATCTTGACTTGCAAGATCATTTCTGATTGAAGTTATTGGCTGCTGAGTTGCTTCTGGGTAATGTTGACTTTCATTGGTAAAAGACGAATGACCCTGACTCTCGGAAATTGGAAAATAATCTCCGTATCTTATGGGTTCTTGTGCTGGTGATCCAGTAAAATAAGTCCTCGAGACGTCGTTAACAGACGACTTATGTGTTTGGGAAGGGAGATCCTGCGTTTGAGATCTCACATTAGCCTCGAAGGCCAAGGGTGGAGAACTGAAGATGTTGTTCCCCGGGTGGTAATCTAGAGTATGTTTTGGTTTTCCCTCCTCGATTCGAACTTGCTCATGTGGCCATCCAGTAGCATTCACATCTGAGAGTGCCTGGGCGAAGTATGCGCCCCGTTCGTCGTAAAGGACCATAGTCTGAAATAAGAGTACATTGTTAATGGAAGGGTCTCGATATGTATGGATTCGAATGTTTTAAATCTTGTTTAAAGTGCTGATTCTATGTGTACATGTCAGATACTTAGGCTTAAATTTAAAAGGAAATTCATATACTGTGTAACTATGACGAATGATCCTTCTCAGATACAAGGTTCTAATTCTAATTTATCAATACTCTTTTCCTCATTCAACATGTTCAATATTTTCGTCCATTGAATTATTTGGGATTTATCCTTATAATTCAATCAAGATAAGATAATTTATTCCTTATTTTTTCCTTTAAGAACTATAATTTCTTAAGACCTTGAAATATTTTCTTCCACATATATAATTTAATATATTAATTTGTAACACTGCTAGTAGTCTGAGATACTATTAATTATAATTTGAATTGTCTAACGGTATAAAGGACTGCCATTGTTAATTATTAGCTTTCTTTTATAAATATTCACAAATAATATGTTTCATTGGGATCAACAGTACATAAGGAAATAGCCATAGCAGTTTTATATTCCACGCATGCATTTATTTTTCTTCCTTAATGAAAGCACCCACATCAAGCATTACGAGTTTGTTTAGTCTCTAAAGTGGCGGACCGTTTTATAGCTTTCGGGAGACCCTTTGAATGAAGGTGAGTCATTCTAACAAAGCATGAAATAAAATTCCTCAAATAAAAAGCAAAAAAAAATAATAGCTTCAGAAAAAAACATTACTTCTGTTGGCATGAAATTTTAACTCTGGCTTCATATTCTTTCTAGAAGTACACTACCGGTCACAATTTTGCGTTGACCTTTTTTTTTATGATTGATTAAGTTTTCTTAATTTTAATTATGTCAGCTCTTAAAACTCTGTATAAAATGAGCCAAGGACAAAATTTGTCTATTTTATTATGTAGATATTGCAAAAATAGTGTAAATTTCAATCTTTTCTTAAATTTTAGGTAATATCCGAAATAATCAACATTTTGTAATGTTCTTAGGCTCATTTTAAAGCTATTTTTTCACAGTACCGCAACAGATTATAAGCACAAATCTTTAAAAAATCCTATCGCAGTGTAAGAACTTTAATTGTAACAAAAAAGTTGAAAAATTTGAAAACATCTTATCTGTAGACAAATCAGAATAAAAATGAAATAAATATAGATTTTGTGGAAATTTTATAGAAACTTCAAAATCAAAATGTTGATTATTTCGGATATTACCTCAAATTTAAGAAAAAATTGAAATTTACACTATTTTTCCCGAGGGGCTATTCACTCTCGTATTTAACGTATGAAATGTGTATCATATGAAATTAATGTAGCTTATTATGTAGCTTATAGGCCAACGGCCATACCACGCTGGAAGCACCAGTTCCCGTTAGATCACTGAAGTTAAGCAGTGTTGGGCGCGGTTAGTACTTGGATGGGTGATCGTCTGATACTACTGCGTTGCTGTTGGCGGTCGTGGGTGTGGTGAGCCCATTTACTACAAATCCACCTCAAAAACACTACCCGAATCGGGTAGTGTCACGCTTACCCCTAGAGGCTCGCCGAAAGGGAAATAGCTTAATGATATACATACATACATACATGTTATTGTTATATATTAGTTGAACTTTAAGTAAAACAAATTAATTTTAAATAAAAAACGGATTTTCAACAAAATAGTTCAATTTTCGATCAGTGATAAATTTTCAAATAAAATGATGATTCTTTAACTGGTATAGTTGAATTTTATACCAAAAGGGTACACAAATTGTCCACCAAATAGTTCAATTTTTTAATAAAAAATGATCAATTATCAACCAAATAGTTAAATTTTTATCCAAAAAAGGTACATTTTTACCCAAAATAGAATAATTAAATTGTCTGCTTAAAAAAACTAGTTTCTAACAAACAAAAAAAAAGAATTTTCGACAAAATAGTTAAATTTTCAACTGGAATAGTTCAAGTGTGAGTTGGAAAAATTGATTTTCAACAAGATAGGAAAGGATAAATCTTCAACGAAAAAATGAATTTTTAACAAATGAGTTCAACTTTTAACCAAGGAGTTGAATTTTCAACTAAAAAAAAGAATTCTCAACGAACAATGTAATATAATTGTACTTTCAACCAAAAAATATTTTAATTTTACATAAAAAATAGTTTAATTCAATCAAAAAACACAAATTTCCTAGAAGAGCTGTTGAGTTTTCAATTAAAAAATACTTGTCAGTCAACAGATAAAACAAATTTAAAACTGTTGAATTTTCAAGGAAAAATATGAATTTTCAACCAAGAAGATAAATTTTCTACCAAAAAGAACGAATATTTAAAAAAAACACATAAAGTTATCATCAAGGACAATAAAAGAAAGGAAAAAAACGAAAAGGGTACTTAGCCTAATATTTTATTTACTTCACAAAAACTACCCTCCATAGCTTAGGTTTGTCAATTTTAACGAAAACTTTAATTTAATTTATTTATCTCTATGAAAAATTAAAATAAAAGGTCATTGTACTATTTAGTTCGATTTAATCTAGAGAATAATATAAAATAAGCCACATTAATATAAAAAATACATTTATTTCCTGTTCCATAATAGGGAAATGCATTATGGAACACCGGTACGAGAGTCCCAAAAGTTGTTTCATAATAGGTACATATAGTTCGTTCCGCTTTTTGATGAATATAATAATGTTTTTAATACTAAATTAAACTTTTAATAGGCCTTTCGAATTCAGAAAAGATTAGCCCATTCATTGATATAAACATTTTGAAAATATATTCTACTATATCGTTACAAAATTAATGAGAATCTCAAAACGCCCTCAAAATTTGTCTCATGATAGGTACTTTTACCTTAACACTATTTGCCCATTTTTTTCTTAAATTTGTTTGTAACAATTAAATGGACCAATAGACAAATTATTCGTATTCTGTAATTCGACATGCATCGATTTGAGATGATTTAAAGTTTGTGTTTTTTTTTTTGTCAATCAGTTATTACAGCATAAAGAATTATTTTGCGAATAATCTCTCTTTTTTTCATACTTTGAATGGAAATATTATGAATAATAAAAATAAGTAGACAACAATTTCGAGGTGGAGTTTCTTGAAAATTTAATGCACTTTAATTTTAGAAAAAAAATTTAAAGATCGGACCAAAAGTGAAGGCTCTGGACCTTTTTGAGAGAAAAAAGTGCATTTTCCCCCACTGCACTGTGTCTCTGTTCTCGCAGAGCATCGTTTAACGTCGGTTAACGTCGTTTAATGCGGTTAACGCTGTATAACGCAAGAATAACGCTGTCTAACGCAAAGAACGTGCTGGATAGTGCTTGCTAAGAAAGAAATCAACGTCCACTAACGAAAATTCACTGCAGACAACGTAAATATCATATGCAATCACATGAAATCGTCATGCAATGTTTTCGTTATTCGAGAGTGATAGCCCCTCGATTTTTCCAATATCTACTTGAAATAAATAAATTGGCTTCATCCTGGGTTTATTTTATACAGATTTTTGAGAGCATTCAAAACCCTTCAAGGAACAAATTTTTTAGCTCTCACATAATTTAAATTAAGAGAACATAATCTATCATCAAAAAAGAGGAACGCAAAATTCTGACGGTAGAGTATGTCCGTAGCCCAGAAATGGGACAATATAATATACAACTATATAAAAATGTTATTGGTGAATGAATGGGAAAATTTTCACTGTGAATTAGTCATTTGGTATTTTTAAGGAAGAAACCCAGGAAAAAAAATCGACTGCATGGAAATTATTTGAATCGAATAATTCAAGAATGCTGATTCAAGCAAATTTTAATAATAATTGCAGTCGGCCACCTTACAGCCACCACCAATTCAGACAAATTTCGTTGAATTATTTTTAATTTTTTTTTTAATTGGAACGACATTTACTGGCTGAGTTGTGTGAAGTACGAGAAACTCAGCCAGTAAATATCGTTCCGATAGTTCCGATTAAAATAATAATAATAATAATAATAATAATTCAACGAAATTTGCCTGAATCTGTGGTAACTGTAGGATGGCTGATTGAAATGATTAAAATTATGAAACAGATTAGGAATTTCACAAAACCGATAGACCGCAATTTGCTTCAGTCGGCATTCTTAAATTCTGGGATTCAAACATTTTCCATTCAGTCGATTCTTTTTTTCTGTGAAGTAGCATTTATGCTTCCGGAAATTTTAATCTTTGTGAAGGCAAATTGTAAAAAAGGGACTAGAGAATCTTTATATCCATTCCCAGAATGTAAGCCGAGTAGGTATTTGTAGACGTGGTATATGTACGCGAAGGCGGAAAATACATACATGCATAGGGTATTTAAACACTCCCGAGAACCGACGAGTCATCAAAAAAAGGTTCAAGATTCAAACTGATGTGAAAAAATGGAAGCTTTTACAACTATGGTGGAATTTCCTAACATGCTTATTTAAAAATTTTATAGAATTTGGAATTTTGATCTTTATGCATTTATTTAATTTAAAAATAGATTATTATTGTTGCTATTGCGTCAACTATTCATAATATTAGTTGATAGTGCTCTGAGGTTTTCTTACTGTACTTTGAATATCAGAAGATTTTTAAAGACTTTATTACTACATATTTGTAAATTCTCAATCATTTTTATTTTATTTTGCAAGAACTTTCAGACTTTTAACAGCTTGAAAGTTCAGAAAAGCCTCAAAATTTTAATAACTCAAGAACTGAAATAAAATTTCGCTTGCGATAGTTGCGTGGAATTGGAAGAAAATTACTGAGTTGCACTTTTTTATCTGAACATGACGCTGAGACTAAAAAATCTAGCATCTCATATTACGTGCATCATTAGGTCATTACGCCTCTCTGAGATTATTTTTAAAATCTTTATGTAATTATTATTTATTTTTTTCTTTCTGTCAATTATTATTCATTTTAACTATTATAGTTACATTGTAAAATCGCTTAATTACTTCATGTTTACAGTTAACCGACTACAAATGTTTTAAAAGTAATTAAGTTGAAATAAACGATTAGAAATTACGAATGAAAAAATGAAAATTTTGTAAAGCAAAAGACTTTAGAATTACACCAAAAAAACTAGTCATTTAAAAAAATATGTATACGATTATAAAGCTAATTAAATTCCGCGTCGGATGACCCATAGAAGAATTTCTCGAATTTTGGACCTCGACTTTAATCCGTGCTAACATATGGAAGTTTTCTAAAAATTCTGAAGTTCACACCACACAATATTAAAAATTTCATCTTTAATTTAAACCAATTAAACCCGAGGTATGACTAAAAATGTTATTTTCTGAAAAAACTGTCGAAACCAATTCAAATTTGTAAAGAATGACCCGCTGTAGACTACTTTGAACATTAAATATCAGATCAGCAGACATGCTTGGACATTTTTAGTCATATCTCGGGATTCCAGGAAGATTTTTTCAAGTTTTATTGGCTCAAATTAATAATAAGATTTGAAAGATTGCGTGGTATTGCATGAGTTAAGGTCGAGGTATAAAGTTGGAGAAATTCTTGAATTTTAGTTTGAACGTCTCACGTTATATATCCAATTTAAATAGTCAAAAATATATCTACTTTAAAAAGAATGTCTATATTCAAGTCAGAAGTGAGTTTTGGACCGTTCGCGCGGGGGGGGGGGGGGGGATTTCTTACGTAAGTCTCCTTTTTCTACACTGAGAAACTTTAGGTTAGAAAAATTACTAAAACGGATAGCAAATGGGGGCAAAATGCTTAAATTTCGACATTTTAATACATAAATAATAAGTTATACTATTTTTATAAGAAGATTTCCTATTTGGTAATAGCAAGCTTTACTATTTTCTGTAGTAAAATCCGATGTAGGAAAAATTAGTAGAGAAATTAATAAATTGTACAAAAAGAATAAAAGTAATAACTGTTTTAAATAACATATTATACTAAATATGTAGAAGAAATTACTATTGTCTGTAGGAACACGATGTTTATTATGGACATTTTCTACTTTTTGTAACAAAGGTTAATACCAATTATTAAAATTTGTCCCAAATATTACTAACTGATTTAGCAGACGGTATCGAGCCTTGGACCGAGCGCAGCCGAGTGCATCCGACGTGTGTCGATCGCCGATCAACGGATGGCTCGTGGTTATGTATCAAAACATCGTTTCTTCCGTATTTTTGACACTTAATAAATGACATTTAATTTATGTTTCAATTCAAAATCCGCAAAAAAACGTAATTTTTAATAAAAAAAAATATACTTATTTTAATTACATTAAAAATTTTGTTGTTTAAAATTATAAAAATATCATCAATATCAATAAATTAAGGATCAAATGAATTCGAACCAATAAACTTTCTATCATTTAGGTCATATGGAAGTTTTCATTCTGAGTCTCAAAATGTCTTATAAGTAGATGGATCATCGCCCGACTGCTGTCCCGGAGATGCGTGTTCGATTCCCGCCAGCTTCGTTTTCTCCTAACCCGATTTTTCTGTTTCAGCTTTATAATATAATACCATCTTTTAAGAATATATTTACATATATGTAATTTCTAATGTTGTCAATTATTAATTTAAATAAATGTGAATTACGTTAAATGTAGAATATGTGTGTAGGTAGTAGGTAGGCTTGTGTGAAAGTAGCAACACGTGTTTATTTTTTGTTACTATTCCGACTGTTGCATATTTTGCTAACCAGTTAGTAATTCGGTGCGCACGGTCCCTGCGCATCATTTTACTACAGTACTTTGTAAATACTGTTATCTTCTACAGATATTAATCCAACAAATTTACTATTTTCTCCTATCAAAATGAGTAAATGGCAGTAGTGCAGACTTGCAGTTTTACTACAGAGGTTAAT
>CAKNWT010257555.1:0-11451 GCA_932066315.1 Andricus coriarius
TTCTCTTCTAAATAGAAAATTATCGTTGGTAAGAAAATACAATCTTTTATCACAAATACAACAACCATTTTCAGCTTCTTCCTGCAAGTTATATTCCTTAATTTGAGTTGAAAATTCATCTCTTCGGTTCAAATTTTTCTAAACTGGGAATTTAATTATACAATTTTTTAATTTTTGGTTGAAAATTTATCGTTTTAACTTGAAAATTCATGTATTTGGTTGGAAATTCGTCTTTTTCGATCGAAAATTAATCTTCTTGGTTGAAAATCAATCTTTTTGATTGAATATTCAACTACTGCAGTTATAAATTCATCGTTTGAAAATTTATATTTTTGTTTTGAAATTGATTTATTCCGAATTCCGAATTGTCAATACAATAAAATCCGTATTGATTAATTACCAATGATAATCTTTAAATATGCCCCCCCCCCCCCCACCCACCCCACCCTTACATGAGACAACAGTGTGACATGTCAACTTTAAGCATTCATGCCTACATGTCTTCTCAAGTTAAAACTGTGCTCCAGCAACCTGTGGCGGCCATATTTCCTCCGTAGTAAGTTTCACTTCTCTACCGTGAGGTTGGTACTACCTAGAACGCAAGGCAAACGCGCGCGCGGTTCCGCGACGCGCGGAGCGGAATGGGTCGAGTCTGGAATCACCAAGAAGTATCGCCTTGATTCAGTGAGCGGTCGTAAACACGAGCGTGTATTTGCCCAATTCAATGGTTTGCAGGTATAAAGGTGAATCCCCGAAAAAGAAGTATGATTCTATTATAACCAAGTGTTGTTGGAGTTTTGCCCAAGTTGCCGAGTCGAAGGTAATACCACTACCTGAACTGTTCATAATTTTAATGACTGGTTGAAATTTTCCATGCGATTGAACCTCTAGCCCATTTAGAATCGTCTTGGAAAATGAATGATTAAGTCCGTAAACAGTTGGTAGAATCATTTGTTGTGTTCGTTTCTTCGTTAAATTTGTAGACATCATGACCAATCGTTTAAAAGCAGCCTTATTGAGTGTTCGTTTAAGAGGTGTTTATTTGGGTTTGATCCTTCTTATTTTTGGTGTCTCAGGAACAGTTTTATCAATCTGTGTGTCAGACGAAACTTCGATAGTATGAGTAGCCGTGGACTTTGAAAAATCAAAGTCCTGCGACGATTTTACCTCTACTGAATCGATGTTAACTTGCGACATAGTGACTCGTTCAGATATAAAAACTCAACTGATTCAAAGAGGTTCCTCACATGGTTTTATATATGGGAAATCTTTAAGGAGTGGGGATAGCATTCTTTATTGAGTAGGGAGAACCATATGTGGTGAGCGTGGGAATAACCGTTAGGTCACACATGTGAAGAAATAATATAATGTCGTGTTTCCTAGAAATTACACAATAGGCTAGGTGTTCCATTGAAATCATACAAAAAAATCCATATGTCATTAAAATTGGACAAAAGAATATGTGATGTATGTAAATCAAACAAAAGAATTCGTACTTTCCAAGAAAATCGCACAAAAGAACACGTGTGTCACATATTCTTATTTTCTCGGAATTTCACAAAACATTTTGAACACCTGCAACCTATAAGTCACACATGACAATATGCCCTTCTAGAAAGATAACAAAAGAATATATGGCTTACATCTACACTCATAAATCACACCTGAAACTTGGTATGTTCAGAAAATTTCAATTTTCCAGGAATTTCAAAAAACAATATGTGCGTCACACCTGCATCTATAAATCACACATGACATTTGGTGTTTTCTAGGAACATCACAAAAGAATATGTGGCTCACACCTGGATCTATAAATCACACATTACATTTTGTGTTTTCCTGGAACGTCACAAAAGAATATGTGCCTCACACCTGCTTCCATTAATCACACATGGTATTTGTTATTTTCCAGAAACATCACAAAAGAATATGTGGCTCACACCTGCATACCATGAATTACACATAAGAATCTGCGTTTTCCAAAAATTACATAAAGGTCTACATGGTTCAAAATCATAGACTGAGTAGGTTTCATTCAATGTGTAAAGCAATTAAATAACAAAAGCACATGATTTTAGAAACTAACCAATTGTGATGTAAAGTAATAAATTACCCAGGTGGTTATAGGAAAAAATTCGGTGAAAAAATTCGGAAAAAAAAATCTTAGAGGAGATACTGAAATTTTTCGTTGGAAATGTTACAATACAACAATTTAAAATTTTATTAGGGTCACTCATGGAAGGCAAGACAAAATAATGGGTCTTCCAACTCATTGTATTCCAAATTCACTTGATGAAAAAGCGGAAGTACCTTCTGTGAACATTTAGCTACACGATAAAATGTATACTAAAGCAGTTTTTTTCCACACTATAAATTACACCTGATACAATTGAATATTACGTGATATTCTATAGATTGAAAAAACCCTGTGCAAACACCGTAATTGTTGGTTCCCAAAACTGGTGTAGACTAGACAGAGGTGTAGAAAATTTCCTATGAAAAGCTCAACCACCTCGTAAACAGTGTCGATGAACAAATTTCAAAAGCTCACCGGGCACCTCCATAAAAAGAGTATAGTACGGTAGGTACCGATGTCTTATTGTCTTAAGAAGTTAACCTCTTGCGAGCCAGTGTCGGAGATGCAGTGGACAAGTTTCAAAAGTACAGGGGTGAAGGGGTGTGAAACACAAAAGTAGGTAGTAGGAGGGATAGATATTTTCTGTTTTCAAATACTCACCCTTCGATTCTCAGGGATTAGTCTTCGCTCAATCGTCTTGAGTAAAGTAAACTTTATTTTTAACCTCATAAACCCCCGAAATAACAATGATGAAAATCGAGGAGTTAATATACAGCCTTATGTCTATTGCTTATAGATTAACAGACGCGGAGTATTTATTATATCTCCATAATATTATGGCTACGTGTGATCCGGATGAGATATTCCGGATATCTCAATTGTTGGTGTCGAATAGTGCGCTACGCTTAGCATATAACATGTTCGTGGAGCGTAGTGCTCAACAGGCTCGTGATCTTTTAGGTGGGTATATTTGTGATATAGTTCTCAAAGTTTGTGACGTGTTTGTGCGCGATTGTACTTCTACGAATTATAATTTTTTTAAATTTTATAGTCCGTGTATCCGATTCAACGTCTCCTCAACTACCACCAAATCCTGCAGGTTACTCGCCTGCATATGAGGATGGAGTTGAGATACCCGCTTGTGAGCCTTGGCCCGAGCATGAGGAGGTTCGTCACAACGAGCGCGTGGACGAAGATGAGCCGCCCATGCGTTGGAGAGACTACGAGGCGGAAGACCGCATGTATGAGTATGCTGACGCTCCATCAACAAGTAGTTGGATATTCTCCGCATCTACGGTTGAGATAGAAGGCAAGTTTTGGAAATAAATTGTTGACAAATATTTCTTAAATTTTACATTAATTATTTTTTCAAAACAAATTTTAAAAAATTCACAAAGTTTTTAAAATATCGCAATGAATTCAGAAAAATTATACATCCACTTATAGTATTTTTAAAAATTAAAAAGATTAAAATATTTTTACAATAATCCACGATCAAAATTAGATGCTTAAAAAATGAATGAATAACTTGGTTGAATTTAACGTAATTTTTTTTTTCATTTTTTTCTCTTGTTTTGAACAAGAATGTCTTAAAAAATATTACAATAATTATTGACTTTTAAAAGTAATAGAATTTAATTAATAATTTTGTTGAAGCGAAATTAGAAAATACTACTTTATATTTCAAAGAAAATGTGGATGAAAGAGATAAATATTTAAACTTAATTTAATCAAATTATTCATTTATTTTTGAACGTATAATTATAAACTTAAAAATCGTTAACAAGTTTGATTCTTTATACTCTTTTAAAATGATAAGAGTGAACCAATAATTTTCATCAATTGAAATGTAAACAATTATACAAATGTTCTTAAGATTTCACAAAAACGATTTTGTCAAAAATATTTCAATGATTTCATTAACAAAAAAGTTGCATAGCCACTTCGAATATTTAAAAAAATTTTACGTTTGTTTTTCTCTGCAAAAATAAAGTAACATTTTTTTATATTTCATTCAGCGATATTATACATTCACTTAAAGTATTTTTTAAAGTATAAAGATGTAAACATTTTTACGATAATTCATGCTCAAAATTAAATGCTTAAAAATGAATTAATAGCTTGGTTGAATTTAATATAAAATTTGTTATTTATTTATTTTTTTGAACAAGAATATCTTGAAAAATGTTTCAATCGTTGTTAAGGGCATGTGATACTTCAATCGGGTTCAGTTCCCCCGGGTTTTTGTCCACAAAACTTAAAATTTGTAAAAACTGAATTCGGAGATGCCATAAAATAGAATAACGGACGTCCCCGAACTCTTTTTTTAAGGGATAATTGCAAAAAAAATATATTCTGCTAAATAAAATTTTTCTGTATGCACTATTTGGGGGTTAGGATCGGTTGTCAAGTCTCTGTTGTTCCGATTGCCTACAAACAAGCTTAGTTCCGGGACATTAGTTACTATGTTTTATTACTTGTCCTAAGTTTTCGACCAAAAATATTGTGTAGTTTGGAAGTAAAGCTGCGGGGAGAATTGTAACACACATAACCTCAAAATACACACATATTAATCAAATTTAGCAAAATGAAAATTTTAAATTATTCCACAACAGAAGAGTTCAGGGACGTCCGTTAGCATGTTCGCTATCATTCCCCAAATTTTTAAGGCAAAATCTTTATTATTGTAGGAAAAAAGCCGGGGGAACCTAACACTGCTAAAATCGATCATTGTTCATGTATCACATGCCCTTAAGGCCGTACAGGAAATACGAACTGTTTTTATAAGGTAAAGGACGGTGAAACAATACAGTATATTGATATTTGTTCACTGTATCCTTATATTTCAAAATATGGTAAATTTCCTGTAGGACATCCTAAAGTTCTCGTTGGTGATGAATGAAAGGATATAACTGGTATTGATTTAAAAAATGTAAGCAATTTGGAGGGTCTTGTGAAATGCCGAGTTTTACCGCCTCAATCCCTCTATCACCCAGCACTACCTCTTAAAGTGCACAAAAAACTC
This sequence comes from Andricus coriarius, assembly GCA_932066315.1. Taxonomy (NCBI): domain Eukaryota; kingdom Metazoa; phylum Arthropoda; class Insecta; order Hymenoptera; family Cynipidae; genus Andricus; species Andricus coriarius. The sequence goes on from CAKNWT010257555.1 coordinate 5,103, forward strand.
ATGTCACCACTCTGCAATGCTTGTTGTGAGAATCTACAGCAGGAAGAGTGTAGACATGAACCTGCTTTGCGCGAAATTGAGGGAGTATGGGTGTCTGATGAATTGAAAAAGGCTGTACAAATGGGTTATGAAATACAATTTATTTATGAAATTTGGCAATACAATGTCGTGCAATATAATACTGAAACACGAGAGGGTGGGTTGTTTGCAGATTACCTAAATAGATTTTTAAAAATCAAGCAAGAATCGTCAGGCTGGCCAACCGAGTGAATTGGCGAGGCTAGTAAACTTGCGTATTTAAATGAGCACTTGACCATCGAGGGTGTTTATTTAGATCGTTCAATGATCACTACAAATCCTGGACTTCGCTTGGTTGCTAAACTATGCTTAAACTCTTTTTGGGGGAAGTTTGTTTAACGTGAAAATTTGATGCAGACAGTCTATATTGAAAGTTTAGAGGCACTAAATAGACTTTTCTGGAGCCCGGATACAGAGGTGTTTGACATAACACCGATTAACGGTGACCTCCTTTGTGTTTCGTACAAATACTCGGCAGAGGCTTGTAAATCCTCGCCAAACGCAAATGTTGTCATCGCAGCCTATACAACAGCCCAGGCTCGTTTAGTCTTGTACGACTACCTGTCACAGTTAGGACGTAGCGTATTGTACTACGACACTAACTCATGCATTTATGTACGACGAAACGAACCTGGTGAGTATAATCCTTCTCTTGGTCGTGTTTTGGGTCAGATGACCGACGAACTCGAGGGGGAGTACGGTGAGGGGGTAAAGGGGATGACGCTCAACTATAAAAACTCTCAATCTGTTAATTTCAATACAATCCGTGAAATGATTGTTGAGAGAGCAGTCGATTCAAGAAAATTAAATATTAAAACCATTAGACGCACAGCATTTCACGATGTCATCACATTATCTGAAAGTAAAACATGGAATCGCTCTAATTCTCACCGTACTATCTCTCTCTCTCTCTCTCTCTCCCCCCTCCCCCCCCCCTCTCTCACGCACGCGTACAGTTGCATGATACATTTCAAAACCATTAAAAATAGGTTAGTATAGTTTTTCAGTGTTTAAAATTGTGTATTAATGAGCATTAATCTCCGTTTATTTTAATTACAGATGCAGAAAACTTCTTGTGGCAGTGGTGCGGTATCGAGCAGAGGTTCTAAGCACTGCAAGTGCAAAAACAACAACAACAGCAGCAGCTTTACCCTCCGCTGGGAATCCGAGTAGTCACGCTGAACATCTCAGTTCCGAAAAATCTACAAATCCTTATAAGTTTAATGCGGCCGCGGCAACCAGGCTTATGAGCTGATTGGCCTGGTTGCGTTGTGCGCTATAATTTTGTAGCAAACTTCTTTTTCCAGTCTTTTGCAATATTAGCTAGACTACGCGCACGCGTTTATGGATGTGTGTGTGTGTGTGTGTGTGTGTGTGTGTGTGTGTGTGTGTGTGTGGGGTAGCAAACGTATAAAAGAACGTGATCCTAAGATGTATGGTTTTATTTGTAAAATGGATCCAAGAGGGAAGCATCCGTTCACATAAATGATTTGCGGTCCTACAGGATCTGGTAAGACATTCTTTGTGAAGAAGTTTATTCACCACATTCCGAATGGCAGCCCACGGCAGGTTTTACCAGATTTTAATTTTGATGACTACCACACGCAATATTCCCTTGAAATCGTCATGTAGGAATTGTCTGCAATAAGAAAATTGAGTCCCCGAAATCTGAGATATAACCGTTTTTTTTCAAACACTAGTCATTTTTTTTAGTATTTTAAGTATTTTTATTCTTTGAGGTGAAACGTAATAAAATAATGTTATTAGTATTATAATATGTACGATTGTGTTACTTTAGAAAACGAAATTAATATAAAAGATGCACAATAATCATTACCGGGATCATTAAATTTTATCTAGGCAATATGTGTGCATGCATGTATAGGCACTTTCTCTCTCCGAGGTTCGCGCGCACTTGTTGATTCATTTTGGTATTCGAATCTTATACGAATCTTAAAGTTAGATTGTAATGTTCTTGGAAGTAGAATATGCAAACGTATTGTCTACGTAGAAATAGTTATTCACCCAAGCAATTCAATACAATTATTATAATATAAGTCAACATGTAGAATGGACAAATTATTATAGATAGGAAAAAATAAATTTTATAGGGTTTTCAAAGTAAGCCAACAGTTTTTGAGTTCAAGTGTCAAGAAATTATTTATAATAGGTATAGTTGAATCAACTCAAGAAAATTTTGAAAACGTTTCATTATTATGGTTACTACTTAATCTTGATGCATTTGAATGTACGGTTGCTACAGACTTAAAATTAGCAAATATTTTGATAGGTATTATGACTCATGCAAGTAAGTACCCTTGTTGTTGGTGTTTATTATCTAGTGATGAATTGAATAAATGTGGAGTACTGAGAACTCTCGATAGCTGTCAAAAAAATGCTAAAGATAGGGAAGAAGACGGCAGCCAAAAACAACGTGCTAAGGAATATGCAAACTGTGTAAATCAACCTCTCTTTGATTTCGATGTGGATACGGAAATTATAGATTTGATTCCACCTCCTGAACTTCACTTACTAATTGGTGTTGTAAACAAATTGTATGAATGTATGTTATCTGAATGTGAGGTAGAAAGCAAAGAATGGGTTAAAGAATGCCATGTTGATCGCGAAGTTTACCTTGGGAAATCTTCTTTCAATGGAAATTCATCCAGAAAATTGTTGAAGAATACCGATATTTTACGTAGAATTTCTGGAAATCATGCAGGTCGTTGTATGAAATATGTTCAATGTTTCCAAGACTTTTCATTTGTTGTTGATACTTGTTTTTCAAATGTACTTCATGACAATTTTGAAGACTACATCAAGAATTTGAAAGGAAGCTATAAGTTTTTGAGTATTAGTATTACTCCTAAAGTTCATGCAGTGATTGAACACGTACCATATTTTTGATTAAAACATGGAAAAGGACTTGGTTTTTATAGTGAGCAGGCTATGGAGTCTGTTCACTCAGATTTTAAGAAAACATAGATGAGATATAAACTAGATAAGTCACATCCTGATTATTCTGAACACCTCTTAAGGGCAATTCGCGAGTACAATAGTGGTCATATGTAAAAAAACAATTAATTATTTAACAAATAAATTTTTAAAAAGTTGCAATATTGTAAATACAATGATTAATTATTGAAGTATAATATAAGATTCTCTGTCAACATATAATGGACAATTATCTGTATTAAAATATCATCAAACTTGTTTTATTGTATCCCACCTTACAAAGTAAATTACCTAAAAAACTAAACAAAAAGTTAAAGAAAAATGGTAAGTGCTTAAAAAAAGGCTATATCTCAGATTTCGGGGATCCAATTTTCTTACTATAGACACCTCCTACATGAAGATTTTAAATGAATATTGCGTGTGGTAGTCATAAAAATTAAAATTTGTTAAACCTGCCGTGAGCCGTCTTATTTTGAATATGGAAAAAATATTGAATTTCGTGAAGGATTGCCTCAATCATCGGATTATTCCAATGATAATCGGGTGAAATTAATAATTATTGACGATTTGATGTGCGAATCATCAAATAATACAATAGTCGATCTTTTTACCAAGGGTAGTCATCACAAAAACTTGAGTGTAATTTTTGTTTCCCATAATTTGTTTCATCAGGGCCATAGTCAACGCGATATATCGCAAAATACAAATTATATTGTTGTTTTTAAAAACATCCGTGATCGTGTACAAATTCAGCATATGGCGCGGTAAGTATTCCCTGAAAATCCACGATTTGTCCAAAAAGCCTACCACGATGCCACTTCTCAGCCACATGGCTATCTTCTTTTTGATTTAAAACAATCAATTCCTGATAATTATCGCTTTAGAACGACAATAATCCCCACCGATCCATATCACTACGTCTACGTTCCTGCAAAGGGTATAAAACCCAGAAACAGCGATACTTCTGTTCCATTCGTGCACATTTGATGAAGTCGAAAACACGTAAACGTCCAATTGGTGTGAAAAACGCCGCAGCGTTGCGGGCCTTATTCCATCTAAACACCCATCAACGTCGTGTACTACTTAAGACTGCTGATCCAAATCTTGTTAAATTTATTTTTGAGTGCGCGTTAAACATTTTACACGGTAATGTTCCTTTGAAAAAAGTGAAAAACTAAAGTTGAAAAAACATGGGCACACGGAAATCGGCCACACGGCGCGGTACCTGGAAAAGTAAAAAAAGTTTTATCGTACAAAAAGGTGGATTTTTACCACTATTGATAGCACCCATTATCGGTTCACTTTTTTCAAATCTTTTCTCAACAAGATCCTCGTAAACAACTACATGGAGTACGCCCGAAAAATGGTACTCGTGCCTAGTGATCGCCTGTCACAACTCCAGCAACAGACCTCAATCGCTCAACATTTTCCACAACAACAGCAAAGTGATGTTCCAGATATAATTTTTTCTCTACCAACCATACAAACACCGGGCAATGCTCTTAGTAGGTTGGATATGGAAATTAGTCAAATTTTTAATTCGCAGTCGGTGAAAGATGATCGTGAAAAATGGAAAATGTACCAAAAAGTTCTGCAAAAATTTATTTTCTTCACTGAGGAATCGCGAAAAACAACGCCAACAAACAAGCAAGTAACCAGTGATAATACAAATGGTACGGAGGAGACAAATTATATGGTGAACGATACAACCGTTACTACTGTGGGTACTGTTATGTCGGTTCCAAACACATACAAAAATAAGGCAGAATTATCACTAGACGAGTTACAAAAATCGGATGTAAAAGATAGACTATATTGGGATAAAAAAGGTACAGTCTTTATCGATGGACGTCGGGTGGAAAATTTAAGTATTATAGAACTTATAAATGACGTATTACGACATAGAAAAAGAATTGTCGTTCCTGGAAGGCTGCAGTTTGCTAGTTTCCTTTGTGAAATATCCATACCGCGAGAGCTTTTTAGGAAATAGTCAATATTGGAAGAATACGCGTCTTGTGAATATTTCGGCGGATAAAACGTCAACTCACTCAAACGAAGCAAAACAAATAATAAATCACAAAGTGAATCTTTAAATCTTTATACGTCAGCACTTTCAACCGAAGGCGACGACGACGGCGGACAGTGGGGAGGAAACTGTGCTGGTAACGCTACATTACAAAATCATAAAAATCCTGGAAAAAAATCTTGGATATCTTTTTGTCTACAAAAATGAACATATTGGAGGACTTATATTATGATCCGCAACATCGGGCGTCATACGGAGGCATAAAAACACTTGTACGAGCTCCGAAAAACAAGTTGTCGCGTAAAGAGGTGTTAAACTGGCTAAAAAGTCAAGATAGTTTTAATCTTCATCGGCCAGTCAGAAAACGTTTAAGAAGAGCACACTATAACATTGATAATGTGGATGATTTGTGGGAAGCAGATTTAGTGGAGTTACAGTCTTTAAAAACATACAATGGTAATTATTCATAAATTTTAGTCGTAATCGATGTATTTAGCAAGCATGCTTGGGTCGAACCACTTAAAAACAAATCTGCAACAGAGGTAAAAAATGCATTTACTCGTATTCTGGAGAAAAGTAATAATCGCATACCGATTTGACTGCAACTGATAAAGGAAAAGAATTTGTCGGCGTGAGCTTTCAGAAATTTGTTTAAGATCGTGAAATACAGTTTCGAGTTGCACGCAATCCTACTTTCAAAGCCGCAGTTGTCGAGCGTTTTAATCGCACTCTCAAATAGCGTATGTGGCGATTCTTTACTCATCGAAACACTCACAGATATATTGATGTCCTTCAATTACTTGTAACAGCATACAATAATACACGTCATTCTAGTATTGGTATGCCACCATATGATGTTACCCTAGAAAATGCATCCATCGTACGAAAAAATGTACAACGACGTTACTTCAAAAACGATAAAAAAACCCTAAATATAAGGTTGGTGCTGTTGTACGCATCAGTCGTGCGCGTGGCACCTTCGAGAAAGGATATGAATCGGGATGGAGTGAGGAATTGTTTGTTATTAAACGGGTTATAACGTGGAGAACATATTCGCCTGTTGTGTACGAGTTGGAAGATTTGTCTGGCGAAGTCATTGATGGGCTTTTTATGAACAAGAATTGGCAGATGTCAAGAATAAAGATGCGCGCAAGGACGAGTTTATTGTTGAAAAAGTAATTCAAACCCGTGGGAAAGGTTCTCAAAAACAGTTTTTGTCAAGTGGGCCAGATATCCTGATAAATTTAATTCCTGGATACCTGCTTCTAAAATAAAACATCTGAAATGAAT
>CAKNWT010257564.1:0-16573 GCA_932066315.1 Andricus coriarius
TTTCAATAAAGAAATTTAGGCGGACATGAACCTATGTTTTAACCTAGGTCTAAGCATCGGTCTAAACCTGGGACCGACCTGGCTTTTTCTTACGGCCACGTGGACCAAGCCCCCCCAAAAAAAACCAGGTTATTTCGGGAAGCGTGCTATGTGGGTGAGGGAATTCACCAAAAAAAGCCAAAATTCTGGAACTTTTTATAAAATTGTTATGTTAGGCGGGTTACACGTAAAGGGATTTCAAAGGTGATATTTTGACATCGGATGTTGACACGTCCATTTTGGTTATTTTTACACTTCTGAGTCTTTTGTTAAAATTTGAACACAACATTTTGGCGAAAGGCGATCAGCGCCACAGTTTCGCTGTTTCTCCACTGAGCCAAGTCGGGAACCAACTTCCTGTAAGCTGAAATGGCTGACGTGACATACCCCTGCTCGAACTAACCCAATAAAAAGATTTTTCTTAATACAAACATCGAAAATGGCGGTTTTCGTGGTGCCACGCCCCCTACGAAAATTGCAAAATGCAGCATTTTTGTATGTAATGTTCACGAAAATAAGCTAGGGGGTACGAAAATGATTGATGGATGAAACGAGCGTAAACTTGACAACTCAGCCGCGATCTCTCGTCGCCGACCTTTGTCGAGCGCGAAATGACGAACCCGAGGCCGAAGGCCGAGGGTTTGTCATTTCGCGCTCGACAACAGTCGACAACGATCGCTCGCGCCTTCGTAGCCAACTTCACGCTCGTTTTGCATCCATCACTTTTCGTCTCCAGCTGCGTAATGTACTATTTAAAATAAAAAACAATACAATTTTTGTATTATATCGAAAACGATCAGAGATACATGAAACCTCAGCTAATTTCAAGGGGATTGCAGAGCAGGATTGTTTTCGACAAACTCAAACTAACCCAAGGCTGTAGCCAGAAAAATGGGGGGGGGGGGGGAGGGTATGCAACGACACACAGGAGAGAATAATATGTATATAATGTACATGTTTCAAGAATTTCGAGGAAGGGGGGCAAAAACGGGTCCCCCTCCCAGGCTATGGCCTTAAACTAACCCAATAGAAAGATTTGAAAAATTCAAAAACTAATATACTAATATATTAAAGTAGATTAAAGTAGAGGTACGCGAAAACTGACCGTATTCCAGACCGAGATGAGGGCACCCTCAATTAGCCCAGTAAAAAGAGTTCAAAAATAAAAATTTTGAGTTATCACGAAAACAATAATATACGCGAAAACTTTAAAGATTTCGGGGTTTTCTAAAGGGTGATGGTCCTTGGCCACCATAAACAAACCTAGTAAAAGTATTTTCAAAATTAAAAAAAAAAAATGTTGAATGATATCGAAACCGGTAAGATACGCGAAACCGACCAAATTTTCAGGGTTTTCTACAAGGGGTGAGTCCGCGGTCATCACGGACTAACCCAATAAAAAGATTTTCACAAGAAAAAAATCAAAATTTAGAATCATCTTGAAAACGGTAAGACATACGCGAAAACTTAAAAATGAATAATGAATAACTATTAGTAATAATATTGACGAAATTCGACACATTTTTAGATTTCCGGAAAACGTTGAGAGATACGTGAAAATTGTCAACATTTTAGAGATTTTCTAGAAAGGAATAGATTCATTCGGATTTGAAATGATTGATTGGCGAGACGGATTGATTCGGATTGAATTGAATTGAAATTGATGTTCGTGCAACTTTTAAAAGTATTGAAAAGACTTTTTGGATGAGCCCCCGATTCACCGGAATTGGCGCACTGACTGAAAAGGATTAAAATGTGTGTTATGATTGAAGTTTATGTTGACGTACGGATTTAAAAGGATTGAAAGTTTTGTCCGGATTGGATTCCGATTCACTCGAATTGAGCACACGGACTTAAGATCATGGAAAAGATTAATCTGGCTTGGGATGAGTGTTGGATTCATTCGGATTGGACATCAGATTGAGAAGGAGTGAAAGTTTGTTTCCGATTAGTGTGTGATTCATTCAAATTGGTTTCGAATCCACACTTATTCATTCGGACTGTTATCGGATTCATTCTTCTTGAATTCAAAAAGTCCCACATTGATAACTCCATTCGGGATGGGTTCGGATTGAAGTTGGTGCTGATGCATAAATGGAGTAGGATTGATAAGTGAGCCTCAGATAAATTCGGATTGAATTTGGGGTTGAGACATGGACTGATACTAGAATTGAATTTGAGGTTGTCACATGAATTAAGAAGAGTCTAAGGGGATTAAAAACTTGCCTTGTATTGTTTCGGAATTATTCAAATAGTTTCGACCTGCAAAAAATATTCAAAGATAATTAAAAAATATTTCAAATGTATATCAATTATGCAGTATAGAATTTTAAGGACGAAAACACACGCGCTCAAGCGCACGATCGTCCTCGTATAGTAAATTCGAAATAATATACAAAAGAAAACAGTTTTTTTATATGGTTGGTTTTATATCGATGGGTTCTACGAATATTAGGCTATTGTTTCCTTACCGCTAAGAAAGCGACTATCATCCCATTACGAATAAGCTTTAGTCTATCGTTCCGCTACGGATAAGAACAAGTCTAAATTCATTTAGCTAAGTTTTCAGGAGGAAGAAATGAAATTTTGTATGCGTAAATCAAATCAGGAACTAAAAATAAATGAATAAGTTTTGAAAGTAATAATATCTACAGCATGGTTTTAATAGATAATTCAAAATAAATCTCTTCTCGGTCGTAGCAATGACAAAAAATGTGTAGTTTTCCGTTCTTCAGTCTGTGTTGTGTGTCATTTTTGTAATATTTTCAGAAATAAGTTGATAAACAATTAAGGATATTGTTTCAACGATGCTCATTGATAGAAATATTAATTAGTTATCGTGTTGATCACAGTTTTCTGTCTTATGTCAAATTTTTCTAGATAAAATTTCAAACATAACCTATAAGTTATGTCATTATGGTAAATGAATTTTAGGAACTTTTAGGTATACATATGTATAAATGAGAAAATAATACAATATTTTCACAATTAACTGTGATAAAGTTAATGAACTAAAATTATTTTTTTGAAATTATCGTGGAACCCGTAGCGGAACGATAGACTAATGCTTATTCGTAATGGGATGATAGTCACTTTCTTAACGGTAACGGAACAATAGCCTAATATTCGTAGAACCCATCGATATGTATAAGAATTTTTGTAACGCGTTGCAGAAACGCTTTACACATAAACATTACAAATCGACAGCAGCATCTACGCGGTGATTCTCGAGTCTTTGAGTCTCGACCGTTAAGTACGGACGAGCGCGGATAGCGCTCGGAGGGGTGATCCTTCGTGATTCTCTTGCAGTCGTATTTTTCACTGTGTTTAATTATTGTTTAAGGGCCGTTTGAGTAAACTGTTAGAAATGTTCGGAAAATTCCGACACATTTAAGTTACTAGTTAAGTTACTAGTTAGAAATTTACGAAATTAGGTTACTGCAAACAAAATTCAATAAATTTTATAGTGAATTTACTAAATTTGTGTTAACATGTAAAACCTTCGCAACGAGACACATCTTTACATTATGTGGACTCGTCTGTCAAACACGAGGTCATCGACGTTTCAAACATTTTCTCAGAAAGTCATTTTAAAACTAACGGTCTGTGTATTTATATTAAAATTATTCAAAAAAATGTTTGCACCTCCTTTCCATCAAATATACACGCATACAGAACAAACCACACCGAGAAGAAAGCTTTGCCCTTCGAGCAGCGTGGAGTGCGCAGAGTAGCAACTGCGCACTTCTTTCCGTCGTGATCAATTATATTTCCTATGTGGACATACACCACTGGCGCAGTACTGGCCAAGTGCAGATTGCCGGAGTCCCAGTACTGAGCATCTGTACTGGGCCAGTACAGTGCCAGTAGTGGCTGGTAATGCTCCGTAGTACTGCTAATCTTAAAAAATCATTCCATTGTTTTTAGGACGCATCTACTTTATCCATTCATCAACATACCACTGCATATCGTCCGAATATTATTTTTTAATACAAAAATGTAAATTGCATTCAAACTTTTTGGTTAATTTTAACACCCACTATTGCTATACTCTAAAGATATGATAAAAAGGGTATTTAAGACATAAAGATTAATTGATTGCGAGTATTTTGTCCATAAATATGAATGGTCCTGCTGATAATGCATATACATACATTACATTTTTAAATATTTTATTGCAAATACATTTTCTAACGGACCAGGGTTTCGAACCTACATCTATACCTAAATCTATCGCCTAACAGTCGGTAGTTTTAATCACTACTCTATAGTCTATACCTGTTTGAATTAATATTTTTTCTAAACTACGATTTCCTTGAATCTGAACACAAAACAATCTATTAACATTTTTATATTCCAGTTGTTCGACTTGAAATACAGAACCGCAAGCGACGACAACGAAAATGATATATTCAAGGAGATGGATCTAATGCGGCCTAATCGTCACGACGAGATTTTCTTCAATGAAGGTGATGCGCAGATGTCAATGACTAACATATTAAACAAATATCGTAAGTTCTTGGACTACAGCGGTGAATTGGTATGAATTTGTAATGCTGTGTCTTCGACATATTTAATTTAAATATTTTATAAATATATATTCCATTATTATCAAGTTTTACATATTTTTTAAATTATTGTTACAAATTGAAATAGGATTTCTCTCATTATATCCTCAAGGGGATAACTTCATCGAAAAATTCCTGGGAACGTATGTTCAACGTATACTAAAGTTTTTCAGAAAACGACGAAGCAAAGTGGACTCTTTAATTCTTCCTAACAACTGAATTATTTTCTATTCGCAGATGCGTTTAAGGCTTTACTATTGTTACCTGAGCTGCTTCCACCGCCCAATTATGCAAGGAAGAATCTAAGTAAATCAGGGCAGCAAAAATAGAAAATATTTCCGCATCTACGACTGATTCGGTTTGTTAATGTAAGTTATATTATGTAACACTGTAAGCTTTTTAAACTAATATAGTATAAAAAATTGAAATATAATGTGTTTCAGGCTCAAGATGATTTACTGAACGCCACAAAGGCTAAGACGAGCCAGCATCCATTCCTGATCTGCATTCCCAACGACGGCAATTTAAACAGTGGGAAATTTTTTATCAGAGCTGATTCCTAGTTAATTGATGTACCGAGAGCTTTTTGAAAGCTTTCGACATATTGTTGAAACTTCATTTCTCATTCGACGTTAAGTATGCTCCAGGTTTAACAAATTTTTACAACTTTGTAACTGGTTGCATCATGGAATTGGAAGGTGTTACGCCGCAGGGTTGCTGCGCCTCACTAAAATCCACACTCATGTATCTCCAATTAAAGGATGCTCCTGCTATACCAAGGTATGAAGTATTCATAGGTATGAATTCGATTCTGAGCCAGAATTATCTTGTTTTAAAATTTATAATCAAATTAATTACAACCCGAGTCGAAATATAGGCTCTACTTTGGCGCTCTGATGGGCACAAATTTTCAATTCTTTCACTTAGAGGATCAAAATAGGAGCTTAGTTTTTGCTTCTACTTTACCGCTCTACATTCTAGCTTCCTAAAATAAACTAAGCAACTCGCGGCGGCGTGCGCCAAATACGTATTTTCTATCTGTCACCGCAAGCTGCGTAGTTTCTTTTAGGATCCATCAATTTGCCCAATATTTCAAGTTATTTTGCATAATCACTCAACAACTATTTCTTATTAAGCGTTGAAAACAACATGTATTATTAATTGAATAAATGAATGAAGATACAAAATAATTTTGGTTTCTTCACTCGTCAACAAATCCTAAGGTTCATGCAACTTAAAATGAAAATGGTTATTTGTTGTTGAATGAAGATGCAAAATGTTAATGAATCATTGACTTAATGGAATAACGCATTTTTTCCCATCATCCAACTGCCAGATCAGGGCAAACTTGTTTCCTCTTGGAGCCATTTCGATACTATTACTGTATTATTTATCACTTAAAACCACTTTTACGGACACTCTCATAAACGGTGATGATGGAAGTGGTAGGAAAAAACAAAGTATCCGTTAAGCCGTATTCAGACGTGCGGTTTCCGGTTCCGATTACGGTTACGATTGGAACCGTCGACCAATCAGCGCGCAGCACGATCCGGTCCCGGTTCGGGTTGCGCGTTTAGGTTTCTCTCTATTTTACAGCCGCGGCAATTTCGACCGGGCCACAGTCGTCGCTGACCGTAGCCAATCACAGCGGTCGATGAAGTCACGTGACTCTTCAGCTGTTTTCGCTGCCTTGAGCAATGTTGGGTGAATGCGATGCACCGTGTGAATGGACCGGACCGTAAATCGTAACCGTAATCGGAACCGGGAACCGCTCGTCTGAATACGGCTTTACGAGGGCGCAGGCGTCGAGGCAACGACGTCACACTTGGGCGTGGAAATTTAATAGCTTTAAAAGAGAACTTAAAAATTCTACGGAGATCATGGACATTCAAAGAAGACGTTAGTAAAACTCAAGAGCATAGAGGCAAGAGCTTCTTCAATGTAGGGGCTGAAACTTAAGTAGAAGAAAAATACAATTAAAATATCTTCAGGGGCGGCTAAGTAGGAGCTAGCTATATTTCGTCTCGGGAAGGCCCAAGCGAATAATACAAGTAAAATTATATAATTATATTTCCAGTTCAGGAAATATAATGAAAATGAATTACGTAGTCCAAGCGAATAATGTAATTAAATTTATATAATTATTATTAATTCTATTATTGTTTTGTAATTATATAAATAAATATAAAATTATACATATATTGGTGTTTTTGTAATACAAAATTATTTGTCACCCTACCATTAGAATTAAATTTGACTCCGAATGAGTGATGCGTACATTCACTCTTGTGAATAGACTGGATTTACCACTCTTAATTTACACTCATCTTCTCACTCTGATTGAGTCACATTTTCCACCCCAAACGTGCGGGTGACACTATTTCTCCCTAAAACAGAGCGGCGAATTCACACTTTTAGAGTCGTCACGCAACTCTTTTGGAGTGAAAAGTCACTTTGAATTGAAGGGTGCATTTTCACGCTAACGAAAGGTGGAGATAGAGTCCAGTTCGATTGGATGAGGTCTGACTGCAAGAAGGAGTGAAATTTGAATCTAGTAGAGTGGAATCCCACTCTGAGAAATTAAGAGAGCTATACCGCAGCTCAAAAAAGTTAAAACAACCATTTTTTAACTCTCTTTTCTTAGTTAATTTTTGTATTATTACACAACTTCATATTGATGTAAAATAAATGAAGTGTTGAAGGAAAAATAAATAAATTAATTTTTAAATGGACCATTTAAATCGATTACAATTTTTCTTCGTGTAATATTTTTTTCGCGTTTTAGACCATTTTACGTAACGTTTTGTTTTTAAAGTGTTTTAGACCATTTTACAACGAATTGGAATTACACGAAATGTAATTTTTTCTTAACTTTTGCAACTAATCATAAAGATGGAACTTAGCATTTTTTATTTTAAAAAAATATGAAAAAAAAATTGTTTTCGCGATAGTTATATTTATAGTATTTTGACATTTTAGAACACATGAACTACATTTTTTAACGTATTTTCTTCACATTTTAAATTTGATTCTGAAAAGCACCCATAAGAAAGGCAGTATTACAGCATAGATGACTCATTTATCTGCCGAAAAAATCTTGTTTTGACAATTTATCAACGTCACCTTTCCAATAGCCGGACTGCAAGTATTTTTGATATATTTATTGTTGTGAAGTTTTTTTACTACTTGTCATGCGTTTATTCCAATATATCAATTTTTAAATAAATCCTGATTTCTCTGGAGAAGATAAGGTCTAGCAATAACCCTGAAATGAAGGTGTCTAACATAGCAGCTTTAGATGTTTCAGCGGTTCTGAAAAAGGAGAGTAACTGGAACGCTCCAGGTCCGCACATCGTGCGTTGACAAAATATTTTCAGAAGATCATCGGACACTCAGATCTGATGCCAGGCTTTGTGATCAAGGGTAATAAACCAGACGCTCAAATTCCATCTGAATTTCGACAGATAGCCTGTCTTCCAACAGTGTATTAATATCTTACAGCTATCAGTGCAGGAGAAATACATATTATGCTCTTATTTCTTTAGAAAGTTGCAATATTTGAAGGGTGGATAGGCAAAAGAAGTTAACCAAAATTTTTTCGAAAATTAGGGTTTTTGCTAGAAAATTCTCAAAATTCAAATACACATCGTGTTACAAGGATTTGATAGAAATCGTATTTTTTATGGTAGCAATAGCTTAAAGATACATTTTCATATTCATTAAAAATTAAAACTTTTGTTACGTTGTAACAATTATTTTAATTTTTAATATTTTTTTTAGAAAACTTCAAGTTTAAGAAAAGGGAAAATAATTCTAAATTCTGTGTCCAAGAGCAGATGTTTGACGATCGTATAACTGACGATAGATGTGAAGCTGTTTACCGCCCATTTCACAACTTTTGAATTTATGATTATAATTCTGGAGTCCAATCTTGTACCTTTCTAAACATACCTCTGTCTTCTGCATTTATTAGCAAAACGTGATTTTATCGTCAAACCTAGGGATTAAGTCTAGGACCCTTCGGCAACTTCTACTGCGCCTTATCCTCAAACAGACCCCCACGAGGGCTCTCTGATGTCTTTGGGTTTTTCCTCAAACTGACCAATGAATGTCTACGATCCTCACAATTTCCACCCACCTTAGGTTGGCAAAAATTAGAGACACACCCTTTTTTCCCCCGACTGGGCCTCGAGTCCTCGTGAGCGCGGTTTTTACAATACTGGACAAATTCTTTCACATGCTCCAGTGATTATTGTGCAAAAAAGTGCCTTTGTAACGAACTGGACTATTAGTGACGGTGAAGTGAAAAACAAAAACTGTGAAGTGACAAACAAAAAATGTGAACTGTGAAGTTTTTATACTTCTTCCATAATCAGAATCGGCGAAGGCAGCCCAGCACCAACGAGAAGAAAGCTTCCATGCAGCGCGCTCTAATCTCTCAACAGTCTTAAACTTTCACGTTCAAGGGAGAAACATACAAGGAGATAGGATTTTTATCTCCATTTCAAATTCAATATTCGGATCATCTGGACCTGCGACGAAGTTCTACGTCCGCCACCTATCATTTGCTCGGACCCATGTAAGTCTAGTGAACTACTCTTTGTATCCAATCCATTTCAGTTGGCTTAGCTTTCATTGCGTATCAGTGGGTATCTTGTTTATTACGTCGAATTTAAATTGAAGATGTTCGAAAAAGAGAAAGAAACTACTGATTCAGATCAGACTCATTAAACAGAAAATGTGGCAACCCTAAAAATGACACCTGATCAAATAAAACGCTCGTTAACTTCTTCCCAAATTGAACTTTCCTTTATAAATGAAAATACTGATTTTGCAGTACTTAATCTCGAACAACGGTTAGAAATTCATCTCAATCTTTAGGACAAGTTCGACACGAATCAAACTCAATTAGAAGAAGATATTACAGATGAAGACGCGATTGAACAACCTAATGTAGAGAGACTCTCATTCGAAAATCGATTTCATGCGATCGCCGGTCAATTTGGAAAATACATTAAAAATCCCATGCCTCTTGCCAATCAGGCCAGTCAGTCTGTTTCGAATCAATGTCAAGATGTGCCTCCGTCAAATTCTGAGACAGGAAATCCACAATTTCCAATTTCTTCGAATCAGGCTGCGACTATGTCTGCGACGGGTGCACAATCGGGAGATCAGGGTCGAGTGAAGGAAATTATTTCTAGCGAATTCAATTAAGAACAAAATTCAACAGATTTCAATGCCAGGTTTCAACTCTCAAAGCTTCAAGCACCTAGTTTCCATGGGAGCTTTGACTCGCGGCTCACGTTCCGCGATTCTTTCAAATCCATGTGTCACGACAACCCTGCTCTTTCTCCCATTCAAAAATTCCACTATCTCAAAGCCTGTCTGAAAGATGAGGCAGCAGACTTAATGGCATCACTTGAAATAACTAGCAATAATTATCATGTTGCGTGGGATCTTTTAACAACGTGTTATGATAATCGTAAATTTATAGTCGGAAGTCACGTTCAAGCTTTATTTGAAATTCCTCATATGTCAAAGGAATTCTCCGCACGCGCATTGTTCGATCACGTGCAGAAAAGAATAAGGGCTCTCAAAGCTCTCGGTCAACCAGTGGATCAGTGGGATACTTTACTAATCTTTATTATTCGCGAAAAATTAAACAATTACATTCTAGAAAAATAGGAAGAATCTGTCGGAAGTACAACATTACCCTCGTTAAACTCGATGATTTCATTTTTAGAACGCCGATCACTCATCGAAAGTACGCAATCTGCTCAAAAATTAAAAGACTCATCGGAGTCATCAACCAAGAAATAATAATTCTTAATCGCGGTTTCATTCTCGAGCCTCTCAATCATGCATGATTACTACTCTTGATTCCAATTCAGAGAAATCGCAAGTCGCATGTATACTTTGTAAATGTACACATCATCTTTATGCGTGCGAACAATTTAAAGTTCTGACTCCGTCGTAGACGTCATAATACACTCTTGCATTTTAGTCCAGAAAACCCTGTAGAGAAAGACTCAAACGCGAAAGAAACATCTTCAAAAAGCATTACTACTGCTTGCGCAAGTTTTCAGCCTCCAACGCAAAGCCAGGTAATTCTCGGGAAAGCGATAGTTGATATTTTAGACAGCATGGGTCAGTATCGTCCTTGTCGGGCCTTTCTAGATTCATGTTCTCAGTGCAATTCCATCACTGAGAAACTCGCAAATGCTCTAGGTCTCCAAAAGAAAGAAATAAGCGCAAAATTAAAGGGAGTTGAAAATCTTCAATCCCGAATAAAATACGTTACCTCTACTCAAATTAAATCGCGCTACGAAGAAGTATATCTTAACCTCTCATTTTTAGTTTTCCAGGAAATTTCAGAGTTGATGCCCGCGATTTCTATTGATAAAAACTCTATACGAATTCCGGAACAGATATTTTTAGCAGATCCGGAATTTTTTAAACCATCAGAGATCGATATTTTAAAAGGCGCCGAACATGTTTACAATCTTATGCGCGCTGGCCAAATTAACGTTAAAGGACAATCGGCACTCTTCCAAGAAACGGACCTCGGCTGGATCTTTGGGGACGGAACGTCAGTCCTCAAGTAACCAAATCCTTATTGCAACCACAATCGCGCGTATCCTGCAATTTGATTAAATTTCAGGATTTGCCCATCTTGTGGGAATTAGGAGAAGAAAATTCCTCAAAAATACTTTCACAGGAAGAGCGAGCCGCGGAAGACCATTACAAAAACACAACTGAGCGCGATGAATCTGGTCGTTGCGTGGTTAGGTTACCGTTTAACGATAAAAAATAATTATTTGAAGACTCTCAAAATGTAGCCTTTCAACAATTTTATGCTCTTAAAAAAAGATTCGCATGGAATGCCGAACTCAAATCTCAGTACACTGACTGTATCGAAGGTTATTTCAATGAAGGTCATATATCGCTGGTTAATAATCAGGACCTTTCACGGCCTGGTACCCACCTTCCTCACCACCCCGTAATAAAGGCCGACAGCCTTACAACTAAAACAAGGGTCGTGTATAATGGCTCCGCTAAAACTACAACCGGGGTCTCTTTAAATGACACTCTTTTAGTAGGACCCAGTATACAAGAAGACCTTTTTTCCATCGTTACCCGTTTTAGATAGTTTCCAGTCGCACTTACTGCTGATATTCAGCAGATCTATCGACAAATTAGGGTCCCCCCGGAAGACAGTTTTATCAAAAGATTTTATGGCGAAACGAATCCGATAAACCAATTAAAATCCACGCTTTAAACACGGTGACATTCGGCACGTCATGCGCTCAGTTTCTCGCAATTCGAACGTTGCATCAACTGGCCGACGATGAGCAAGAATCTTTTCCTTTTGCGGCTACTATTTTAAATCGCGATTTTTATGTCGACGACCTGTTGACCGGAGTGCAATCGGTGCAAGAGAAGTTAAAACTAAAAGAAGATATAATCAATCTTTTACGACGAGGTGGATTCAATCTACGAAAGTTGGGATCGAATTGTCCCACATTGTGCCACGAATTTTCAAACGAATTGGCTGATCCTTACCTCTCTCTAGATCCCTCAGAAACAATAAAGGCGTTAGGAATCCATTGGGATCCGACGACCGACACTATTATGTATACGGTCAATTTAACAAATTCGACGGATTCTGCAATAAAGCGATCGATACTCGCTCAATCTGCCAAACTGTTTGACACGCTGGGTTTGTTGGGTCCAGTCATTCTCGTTAGCAAAATTATAATCCAACAACTTTGGAAACTCCAATTGGGTTGGGATGATCCAGTTCCAATAGATATTCAGGACGAATGGTTTGATTATAAATCACAATTGAGTTTAATTAACCGTATCAGGTACCCGCGATGCATAACTCTTGAATTTTCAGACGAGGTACAATTACATGGTTTCTGCGACGCCAGCGAAAAGGCCTATGATGCTTGCCTTTATTTTCGGGCAACTGATACTCAGGGCAATCATCATTGTGCTCTCATTTGTTCGAAATCGCGTGTCACTCCAATAAAAACCAAGACTCTGCCAAGATTAGAGTTATGCGCCTCTACGCTTCTTGTACAATTGTACAATGCGACAGTTCGTGCGCTTCAAATTAAATTCGCAAAGTCTATTTTTTAGTCAGACGCAACCATTGTCTCGAACTGGATCAACACCCTACCACATACGTTGCCTACATTCGTTGCCAATCGAGTCGCTGAGATTCAAACAACGACTGATTCTAAAAATTGATGTCATGTGCGTACGCATGAAAGTCCTGCAGATTTCATTTCTCGCGGACAGAATCCACAAGATTTCTTCAATAATTCTCTTTGGATGCGTGGTCCTGAATGGCTTAGGAAAGATGAGAACGTGTGGCCCCAGTTCGATTTCAAATCACAAGAAAGTTCAGAGACGCAGCTATCAGAAAATGTCTCTCTCAAGGTTAGGCGACAAAAGTTTGATCTTTTTTCAAGTTATAGTACTTTTAAAAAACTCCAAATAATTGTTGCTTATTGTTTAAGATTTTGCATGAACACCAAAATTAAAAACAAAGCTTCCAGATTTCAAGGTCCACTTTCAAGGGACGAATTAAATTCAAATCACAATGTAATCATTCGAAAAATTCAAGCCGACGCGTTTCCTGGCGAGCTGGTCTCATTATCAAAAAAAGAAAATCTCAATAAAAGCAGTGTGCTTCTCCGTCTTAACCCTTTTTTAGATTAAGGCATAATCAAGGTAGGGGGTAGATTAGACAAATTGGCACTTCCCGAGTCACAAAAACACCCTATCGTCCTTCCGAAAAATAATCATATCACAAGAATTATTATCAGAGATGAACATTTACGCCGATTGCATGCAGGAGTCAATGCCACACTCTACGGGGTTCGCGAAATGTATTGGCCACTGGATGGGAGAAATTCTACTCGGCACGTGATACGACAATGCGTGAAATGTTTCCGGGCAAAACCTCGCGAAATTAATTATCCGATGGCTGACTTACCACCGAAGCGAGCGACGTTCACTCGGCCCTCCTTTCATGTGGGTGTTTATTATTGCGGACCTTTTTTCACAAAGGAACATCGCCATAGAAATCGTACTAAAATAAAGACATATGTATCGATTTTCGTATGTCTCGCTACAAAGGCAGTTCATTTAGAACTCGCTAACGATCTAACATCGGAAGCCTTCCTCGCATGCTTAAAACGTTTTTTCGCTCGTAGAGGACTCACTTCTTCGATGCATTCAGATAACGGAAATAATTTCGTAGGCGCGAGTAACGAACTACGGAAATTATACAGACAAATAAGCTCACTAGGGAAGAGCGAAAATGTTATGCAGCATATTTTGAAAAAAGAAGTTACCTCGCATTTTATACCTCCCAGAGCTCCTCACTTTGAGGGTCTCTGGGAAGCCAGAGTCAAATCGTTTAAACACCATTTTAAAAGAATAGCAGAAAACTCTCTTTTGTCGTATGAACAACTTCACACGTACGTCGCGTCGTGGAAGTCGAAGCCATCCTTAACTCCCGCCCTCGGACTCCACTTTCATCCGATCCCAACGATTTACTTCCCTTATCTCCAGTACATTTCCTAATGGGTAGTTCGATGACTAGTTTACCTGAAGATGAACTACGTCATACGCCAGCCAACAGGCTAAGTTGCTGGCAAGTGGACCAGCAGATGCGGCAACATTTTTGGAAAGGTTGCTCAAGGAGTACCTTAATGAATTAATCCCTCGCAGCAAGTGGCATTCAGCCACCAATCAAGGAGACATCAATATCGGACGACTTGTAGTCGTGAAAGAAGACAACCTCCCTCCGATGAAATGGAATCTCGCTCGCAATATCGAGATGCATCCTGGGCGAGACGGCGTATTACGAGTTGCAACAATCCGCATAGCAACAAATACCTGCTGGCGATCTGTGAAAAATTTTTATCCACTTCCAGTTGATTAATTGAATGTAAATCAATCAAATATCTTTCAATGCCTTATGTACCTTTTTGAAAATGTATGCGCTGATAATCATAAGAATATAAATCTAATCTAAGTGGTATTAATGCACGGTATGCACAATTATTTTTTATTATATGTTGACGATATCTTTTTTAATCTAGAATTACTATCAACGGAAATATTTTATGTGTATTCACTCAAGTTATTTAATTAGAGTTTTCTATTTAAATTGTGATCAAACAACGCAACTTCATCGATATTTTAGTTACTTTTTTGTCTAATATCCTCCCACTGTTTATAATATTTTAGTTTCGAAAGTAGACCGTTCAAAGGGGCCGACATGTTACGTAGTAACAATTATTTTAATTTTTAATATTCTTTTAGAAAACTTCAAGTGTAAGAAAAGGGCAAATAATTCTAAATTCTGTGTCCAAAAGCAGATGTTCGACGATCGTATAACTGACGATAGATGTAAAGCTGTTTACTGCCCTTTTCACAACTTTCGAATTTATGATTGTAATCCTTGAGTCCAATCTTGTACGCTCCTAAACATACCTCTGTCTTCTGCATTTATTAGCAAAACGTGATTTTGTCGTCAAACCTAGGGATTAAGTCTAGGACCCTTCGGCAACTTTTACTGCGCATTATCCTCAAACAGACCCCCACGAGGGCTCTCTGATATTTTTGGAGTTTTCCTCAAACTGACCAATGAATGTCTACGATCCTCAAAATTTCCACCCACCCCAGGTTGGCAAAAATTAGAGACACACCCTTTTTTCCCCCGACTGGGCGTCGATCCCGCTTTTCCAGTCAGATTTCTCTTAGCTTCCAAACGAACAGCTTCGAGTCCCCGTGAGCGCGGTCTTTACACGTAAAGTTTCTTATGTATCTTATGTAAATATTACAGGTTGAATAAATGGTTTCTGAACTATTGTGTATCTTAAACCAGTGGTCCACAATTTATTTTCCTTTTTTTTTCACCTACAAACAACTTTTGTGATTAAACTGTTTTCTATGATATTCACGAAAGGCATATATTGCAATATCTTCATGTTTCAACTACAAAAAATCTGAATTTTATTATTTATTAGCACCTAAAAGCGAAAAGTCGTCTGTTTCACTGTGACACCGCTCATTGAAAATCAATTTTCCCGGAACTGAATGACTTTTTTCGATAAAACTTTTTTTCCATGTTCATCAAATCATCATTTCGAGAGCTTGCCACCATTAAAAAAAATGAAAATTATCAGTTTTGTCACGATCTTGTGACGCTTTTCAGAATCTCCTGCACAATTGCTATTTTTTGAGCTGCCTTCTTTTACCTTTCCACCCTTCATTCATTCTTTTTCTTCTATTTATACCATGTTTGTTACACATTTTTCGACGTATAACATCAGCTAAAAGTAATAGTAACAATATCCAACTTCAAGTCAAACAATATTTCAAATAATCTACGAGGTTATGAGTTGTAAGTTTGATCTAACCGATTCCTACATTTTTGTTTAATTCAGGGGTTATCTGTCAAATCAAATTTTTGCATGTCAAAGCCAGCCAGAAATTGACCAAGACGTCATAATCATGTAAAAAAATTGAAACTAGTAAACTGCTCCTTTTAAATGATATAATTGTTAGAGATTGTGTTACCTGGGTGATTGCCAGAAAGTTCTTATGTCATATTTTTCTTCTGTTTCCAGGAATCCTACTCTCTAAATTTCTTGGAGTGAGCGCGAACTCCAATGGCGTTGATTTTAACTCCAACGTATAGCCAGAAGTGAGCTTCTCCCCGTGGAGCGGAGCGTGACTTTCCGTTGGAGCGAAGAGTAACTCTCGAGCTTGGAGCGGGTAGTCGCTCCAAACGCAGCGGCCGCTCGCCCCAAAGGAGGTGAATGCCGACACCATTGGAGCGATCGTATCTGTTCAACTTGGAGCTAGTTTCATGGCTCCATCGTATGGAGCGATGAAACTGACCCCGTTGGAGTTAGCTAGAGTCAGTCTGGTTGGAGTTA